>VWYK01058307.1:23899-37919 GCA_013399775.1 Semnornis frantzii | reverse complement strand
TGCTGGGTTCAGTTTGGGGCACTTCCATACAAGAAAGACATTAAGGAGCTGGAGCAGGTGCAAAGCAGAGCAGGTGCAAAGAGGAGTAGCTAAGGTGGGGAATGGTCTAGAGAATGAGTCTGGTGAAGAGTGGCTGAGGGAGCTGGGACTGTTTAGTGTGAGGAAGAGGAGGCTGAGGGGAGACCTTATGGCACTCTGCAGCTACCTGAAAGGACAATAGAGAGAGGCTGGTGCTGGTCTCTTCTGACAGCGAATTAGTGACAGAACGAGAGGGAACAGCCTCAAGCTGCACCAGGGGAGGTTTGAGGCTGGACATTAGGACAAATGTTGTCACTGCAAGGGTGGTCAGGCATTGGAAGAGGCTGCCCGGGGAGGTGGTGGAGTCACCATCCCTGGAGGCGTTTAAAGGTTGCTCAGATGTGGTATTTAGTGCTATGGTTTAGTGGTGACCTTGATAGAGGTTCCACCATATGGCAGATAAGATGCCAATCACTGCTAAGTGTCCTATAGTATCATTAGCTTGTTCAGATTTACAACTCCTAGACAACACCAATGCATTCTGCGATAACACATAAGAGTGCTGTAAGAAGGTCTTTTGGTTGTGCACTGATAACAGAGCACTAGCAGAGATGCAGCACTGAGATAAGTCATCTTTTGCTCCAGCCCAGAACACCATCTCCTGCACAGCTCTGCCTCGCAGCATTGCAGAGAGGTCACATATTGATGACATGTTCCAAACTGGCACACAAGTAGAAACTAAATGAGCACAATTAAATCAATGTGCTTTACACAAAACCATTCTAGTTCTTCACAGTCAGGAACCCTTTTGGTGTTCTTACATTTTTTAAGCAATTAACATCAAGCTAATAAAACAGTGATAAGTTCTCCTTTCGCCTACAACAATCTGTCATTACACACAGTGATTTATTGTGCTCCGTTACTCACAGAGTGTAAAAACATGTGCGATAAAAACAATATTTTGTTTTTGTTTTTAGAACAGCCCAATTAACGAAATTACTCCCACCAGGCAAGGAACTTCCTGCAAGGTCATTCGCAACAAAAGTAAAAAGCTGTCCTTTGTGAACTACCATAGGGACCCCTCGTGGTGCAAAAACAGATGAGCATTCACCAGGAAAACACTAAGTGATCCTCGAAGGAGGAATTATAACTTCAAGTTTAACGCCATGTCCTAATGGCATTAAGACCCAGATGCACTTTAAAAGTCACACCTGACACAAACTGCTGGATCCTTTTGAAGGCCTACACATAAGTCACTTATCTCCGTGATCTTGGCCTCGAGGTTTGCTTCTGGTCATGCAAACAAAGTCTGTACTGATACATCAGCAGCTCTTGGAGAACAACTCAAGAATCTTTTTACTTTGAATGACCACCCAACAACCACATTCCTGCCTACAGAACATTCTTTTCCACACCAAGTAAGACTGCTGAACACCAGCTGTGCACCCTAAGGTCTGCAGGGTACCATTCCATGCCTCAGGAAAACCTAGTACACAAAAACTGATCACTTAGCGATTACCCTCAGGTTACAAATCTATTGAGGACACAGTTGCTGGATAGAGTCCACAAGAGGCCATAAAGATCATAGAGGGGCTGGAGTACCCCTGCTATGACGACAGATTGTTCTCCCTGGAGGTTGTTCACCCTGGAGAAAACTGCAGGGGGACTTTAGAGTTGCCTCCCAATAGCTGAAGGGATCCTACAGGAAGGCTGCAGAGGGACTTATCATGAGGGTGTCTAGAGACAGGACAAGGAATGGATTGAAGCTGATGGAGAGCAGGGTTGGACTGGATCTGAGGAAGAAGTTCTACAGTGTGGGGGTGGTGAGACTCTGCAATAGGCTGCCCAAGGAGGTTGTGGCTGCTTCCTGCCTCGGGGGATTGATGGCCAGGTTGGATGAGGGCTTGAGCAGCTGAGTTCTGTTGAGAGGTGTCCCTGCCCATGGTGGGGAGGATGGAGTAGATAAGCTCTGAGGTCCCTTCCAATCTAAGCCATTCTAAGATTTTGCGATTAAACTATGGCCTTCCTTTAATGAAAACATGGCCTGGTAACAAGCATTGCATGAGGATTTGGAACAGTTCTCTCTCTTCCATTTCCATTTAGTCAAGCTGAATTAGTCTTCTCCACAACGGTTCACTCACCATCCAGAAGAGGGCTCCAGTGGCAGATTCCGAATAGTGCTCTATAGTGGACAGCACACTGAAGATTAAACAAACCAGCACCAAGAGAAAGCTGGAAAAACAAAACACAATTTAATGACTCATCAAGTGGAACTGTAAAATCTGAGTCTCTCATTCACACAACATTTTTACCACAGGTGCTCTGTGGTTCATCAGACAATTCTTCCTACTCAAGTGAACATCATCACTGCACCTTCTAAGACGTATGGAATGAAACTGGCAGGAAGGCTGAGCACAGATAGATCGGCAGGTACCTGCCCCTCTACTCTGCCCTGGTGAGGCTGCATCTGGAATACTGTGTCCAGTTCTGGGCCCCCCAGGTCAAGAGGGACATAAAACTGCTTGAGAGAGTCCACCACAGAGCCACAAAGACAATTAAGGGAATGGAACATCTCTCTTACGAGGAGAGACTGAGGGAGCTGGGGTTCTGCTGCTTGGAGAGGAGACCTCATCAATGTTTATAAATATGTAAAGGATGAGTGCCAGGAGGATGGAGCCAGGCTCTGCTCAGTGATGCCCAACGACAGGACAAGGGACAATGAGCTGAAGCCAGGCAAAGGAAGTTTCATTTAAACACGAGGAGGAATTTTTTCACTGTGAAGGTGACAGAACATTGGAACAGGTGACCCAGGGGTGTTGTGGAGTCTCTCTCTCTGTAGATATTAAAAACCTGCCTAGATGCATTCCTGTGTGATCTGGTATAGATGATCCTGCTCTGGCAGGGGAGTTGGACTGGATGAGCTTTTGAGGTCTCTTCCAGCCCCTGACCTTCTGTGATTCACATTATCAATATAACCTCCTGCAGGAGGGTGGCAGTGGATGTGTTGCCTTTCCCTGGTTGCTGTGTATGTTCTGTGATGCAGTAGAAATGTGCAATAAGTGACAATGCATTAACCAAAGTAGAATCAGACATGTTACTGGAATGAGAAACAGTGACTTTAGTGTATTCCATCAATCCAAAACACAAGTACAGAGCATTTCTACTGTCACTATTCAGGTGAAGAAAAAAGTTCAGAAGTCTCCAAATGTAGACTCCTGCCCTGATGGGAGCACACCTGCAATATTGTGTCCAGTTTGGGGCTCCAGAGTTCAAGAAAGACAGGGATCCACCAGAGAGAGTCCAACAGAGGCTATGAGGATGATTCATTTCTGCTATGAAGAAAGACTGAGAGACCTGGGGCTGTTGAGTCTGGAGAGGAGAAGGCTGAGAGGGGATCTGATCAGTGTCTATTAATATCTGAGTGGTGGGTGTCAAGATGAAGATGCCAGGCTCTTTGTGCTGCTGCCCAGTGATAGGACAAGGAACAGTGGGTACAAGCTGGAACACAGGAGGTTCCACCTCAACATGAGGAGACCCTTCTTTATGGTAAGGGTGCCAGAGCCTTGAAACAGGCTGCCTGGAGAGGTTGTGGAGTCTCCTCTGGAGACTTTCAAAACCCACCTGGATGCATTCCTGTGTGACCTGCCCTGGGTGATCCTGGGGAGTCAGACTGGATGATCTCTGAAGGTCCCTTGCAACCCCCTCACCTTCTGTGATTCTGTGAAATCTGAAGTGATAAGACTTGGACAGCAAAGTGTGCCATTGAATTGCAGCTGACGAGGTGCTAGCAGAGCTGTCATTACTTTAAATGTGCAAAGTCTCAGCCATTTTTCCACTGTTGGTAACATGTTAAACACTTCACCTGCTGCAAGTGAATGAGGTATAATGGACAGACTGAAGGACCAGCTTCTGATATATTTGCCCTGGAGTTTTCCCAACCTGCAGAAAACATTAGAAAAGTAAAAAAAAAAAAATTTCTACTAACAGCCAGAACCATCCCCTCTTGTGTGCCAGCTCTTCCAACTGTCATTTCCTCTGGTTCCATGCCAAAAGACTGTATCTAAACTCCTAAATTCCCAAACCAGCAATGAAACCCTAAACAATCTTGCATGTGATGAGGCATTTTTTCCAATGGAAAACTCCTCTGAAGAAGATCAATGCTGCTGACAAGGCTGGCTCTAGAACTTCAAAGCCAACAATAAGCTAGCAGGCCTGGGGGCTCCGCTGCAGGCGTATGGGGTTTCAGCAAACAGACAGAACCATAACAATTACACTTAGTGTGCTTTTACTGGATGGAAAGGAGGAAGATCTTATCAGGAAGGACAAACAAAACAAAAAGACAAAAAAAGAAAAATAATGTGTGACAGGATGAATTCCTTAGGAGTCTATCCAGGGACTTTCCCTGGCCAACATTTTTGTCAGTGGTCCAGAAGAGGAGATAAAATGTGCCTCTTCAAGTCCACACATGACATTAAAGCAGGGGTTCAGCTAATCTAAGGACAGGGCCACTGGTCGGAGCTGCTTTGAGAAGCTAAGGAACAAGCCTAAAGGAACATCATGAAATCCAACGTGAAGAAATATCAGGTCCTGCAGCTGGCATGAGGCAGGCCCCAGCCCATGCTGTGTGCAGGTTGCCCATCCTTTGGGCTGCAGTCACTGCAGCTCTGCCAGCATCCCCAGTGCAGTGCTGTGCAGCAGGACCATCAGTGCCATTAGGTTACTAAGAGACCAACGACTGTCCAAAGCCTGCAAGTTTTGTATCTTGCAACTAACTGTTGCTTCTCTTCTGCATTTCTGCATGGAGACTCTCTTGCCATTTCCATGACACACTATAATCACTCAAGGACCCTTTCAGGTGGTTCATGCCACTCTGTTTTCTGGCCAGTGAGTGTCACTCCTGCCCAGGGAATGAAAAAGGCATCACTTTGCCAGCACAGGATAGGCTGGAAACCGTAGGAGTGAAGAATCATGTCCTCCTCTAAACTGCAGCTATCCGAAGTGCAGAATCACAGCTGGTCATTTTTGGTCATAAATACTCAAGACTTGCTCTTTGCAAGAGGGAGCACTTGGAGTCATTCTCGTTTCAACATTCTGCTTTCCCAGATCCAAATCATGATGTGAAATTCTGCTGGTAATGTGGAGCAGAAAGTTCTTCTATTTGTGCGCTATTAACAACTTCAAGCACTGAAGTGCCTACATCTAGCAACCACGTTTGTCACTATCAGCTGCATCAGAAGCAGAGGCTACAAGACACATGGAAGTTAAAGGGGTAGGTGAAGACAACTGAGACTGGCATTCCAGAGCAAAGGAGACTAGCAAACAGGAGAAGAGTAACCTGTTTTGCAGATAAGAGCTGCAGCTCGCTTTGATTTATTATAAGCACAAATGGCCATCACTCCTAAAGATAAAGCTTACAGCTTAAATAAGTAACAGCAATAACATAAATTAATACAAATTAATACTAATATTTCAAATAATATTTTATATATTGCATTTTTAAAAACAAAAAAAATCATAAACTTCATAATAGTTTGAGTGCTCTTTACTTATCTTCTTAGTTTTGATTTCTTAGAGATAAACCACCAAAAGTTAAAAATAGATGGAAATTTAAATAGCTGTGCTCAAGCTGGAAGGGACTTCAGAGATCATCTCCTCCAACCTCACCACCACCAGCAGGGATACCTCTCAACTGGACTCAGCTGCTCAAGGCCTCATCCAACCTGGCCTTCAATACCCCTAGGCAGGAAGCAGCCACAACCTCCTTGGGCAGCCTATTGCAGAGTCTCACCACCCCCATACTGAAGAACTTCTTCCTCAGATCCAGTCCAACCCTGCTCTCCATCAGCTTCAATCTATTCCTTGTCTTGTCTCTAGACACCCTCATGATAAATCCCTCTGCAGCCTTCCTGTAGGATCCCTTCAGCTAATGGGAGGCAACTCTAAAGTCCCCCTGCAGTTTTCTCCAGGGTGAACAACCCTAACTCCTTCAACCTGTCCTCATAGCAGGGGTACTCCAGCCCCTGTATGATCTTTATGGCCTCCTGTGGCCTCTCTCCAGCAGTTCTTTGTCCTTCTTATGTTGGGGGCACCAGAACGGAAGGCAGGATTGGAGGTGAGGTCTCAGCAGAGCAGAGCAAAGGCAAGTCTCTTGCCTTGCTGCCCACACTGCTCTGGCTGCAGCCCAACAGAGGGCTGCCTTCTGAGCTGCATAAGGGCACTGATGGTTTATGGGGAGCTTTTCAGCAACCAACACCCTCAAGTCTCTTTCTTCAGAGTTGCTCTCAACCTATTCTGTACCCAGCCTGGATTTGTGCCTGGGACTGGCCCACCCATATGAAGGACCTTGCACTTTGCCATGCTTTCCTTTTCTGTACTTCTTGATTTCTCCTAAATTCCTTAAGTCTCATGCAGAACAGACAACTGCTGTTTCATCAGTGTTTTTACACCATCATCCTTACATCTGTTTCTCCTGCTAACGAACCTAAATAGGCAGTGCTAATCCATTAAACAGTTGACCAATCAGGGTTGAAGGTTGAAAATGAGTGCCCCTGTGTCCTGCCACATTTTGGAGAGTAGCTACAGCACCTCTAAACTTGTTTCTGTTGTCGCTGTAGCCAGTGACAAATTCTGTTGCTAAATGGCCATAGCATCCTCTGCTGAAGCCTACAAACACCTCTAACTAGGAAGTTAACCACAACACAGAGCAAAACCATGTCAAGTTCTCTATCAAGGGTGAACCCCTGCTATAACAATCACATTTTATGTGGAAGATGGGCATAAAGAAAGCTCTCAAAAGTGGAAGGGTTACTCACTCATCCCTTTAATATTTGCATCAGAGCCATTTCTAGCGAATTCATGCATGTGGGGTTTTGCGTTTATCTGCTGCAGCTAAGTGTACTTGAAGTGCTCCTATATGAGATGCTTGTGGGAATGTACTCTCTTGAATGACAAAAAAAGGATGGGTGAGGAGGGGACAAACTTAGGAACTGGTAAACAGAGATATCCTCCTTGGCAACCACACACAAAACACTGGCTGTGTGGCCAAACTTAATTCTGCAAAGATGTGTCTAGAGAGGAAAACATTTGTAGAAAGAAAATGTCAGCTGAGAGGGACTTTTCATGAGGGTGTCTAGAGACAGGACAAGGGAGAATGGTTTGAAGCTGAGGGACAGCAGGGTTAGACTGGATCTTAGAAAACAGTTCTTCAGCATGAGGGTGGTGAGACTCTGGAATAGGCTGCCCACAGATGCTGTGGCTGCCTCCTCCCTGGACATATCGAAGGCCAGGTGGGATGAGGCCTTGAGCAGCCAATTGAGAGGCGTCCCTGCTCATGGAGGGGAGGTTGGAGTGGATGATCTCTGAAGTCCCTTCTAGCCTGAGCCATCCTAGGATTCTGTGGTGGCAATGGCACACCGAAGGACTTGTTTTCATTCCAGAACCAAATGGTTTCATGATAGACATTAGCCTGTGGGGTCATTAATGCATATTCACTGCTAGTCTGTTGCAAAGCTCTGTTCCTGAGCTCCCCTAGGATAAGATGGACTGAATTTCTTACATAAGCAATGGAAAGAAGTCATCAATAATTTAAAAAAAAAAAAAAAGAAAGAAAGAAAGAAACCTTACAGAGCCTTCAGCTTTGTGCCCTGTGGTTAGGTCACTCTGTGCCTGAACTGAAGGACGCTCAGATCAAAGCTTATCGTTAGGAATTCTGCTACCATCTCTCTCCTGAAAAGTGTCTTTGGTGCCAAACAACCTAATAGAGCTAAGTGAAGAGTTTTCATATTTGAGGTTATT
Source organism: Semnornis frantzii (assembly GCA_013399775.1). Lineage (NCBI taxonomy): Eukaryota > Metazoa > Chordata > Aves > Piciformes > Ramphastidae > Semnornis > Semnornis frantzii. The sequence goes on along the minus strand of VWYK01058307.1, from coordinate 30,107 downwards.
AATTTGACTCCTCCAGCCAAACATTTATTAAAAAAAAAACAAATAACAACCAACTGACCAACCACCACCACCAAACAAGCAAACAAAAAGACTAAAAGAAAACTATAACATCCTATTTCTGCCATGTCTTATCCTCCATCAATATGAGGTGAAGCTTGCCAGTTGGTTCAGAAGCTGTTGGTAAGGCACTTTCAGATAGAAGCACTGTGGTTGCATAAACCTCATTTCCTTAGGAAAAGAGGCTAAAAATTAGTAAGTGTCCCAAGGTATTTTTAGAACAGCCAAATTTTGGAACTTTACAGAATCCCAAAGACAATTCTGTTTAATATTAGTGCATCTCCATTAGCAACATAAACCACTCCACAATACCACAAACACGCAGCCCTAAGCAGTCAAAGGAACATTCCACTTTAATAAAATCAATAGGTTTTGAGTCTCTTGTCTTTAATTCTCCACATCCTCTGGTAGCTAAAGCTTATCCTCATAGACAAGATACCAGCCTCCTGCTTCTCTGTAGCTACTCTATAAACCAAATGTAGCTAGTTCTAAACTGGAAAACTTCTAAGATGTCCAAGTAAGTAAGAGTTCTGCTAGCAAGAATCTCTCTGAACTCAACAGTAATAAGCACTACAGCAGTTACCTGTCACCCAATGACCCCTCCCCAGCAGTGAAGGGGAATCAGGAAAAGAAGAGAAAAATGCAGAGGCTGAAATGGAAAAGTATTTAATGGAAGAGCCAAACTAGTACTGATGTCACCATATTACAAGCACAACACTGGGTAAAGCAAACAACCTGCTCTCATTCCAGAGATAACTATGGAAAGGACAGAAATGAGGATGTGATGATGCCTTTCAGACAGACAACTGCAAACAATGAGCTACAGGCTCCACTTACAGATAAGAACAGAAGCAGGTGAATGCTGTCCTGACTTGGTTGCTCTATGTATTTAGTTTCACTAACTGCGAGCTGCTACACCTGAACCAAAAGATAATTCAGCTGCCTGAATAGAACCTGACCACAGCATTTCTTACAGGAAGCTGAGCGCAGTGGGGAAAAAATCCAACCAAACCAACCAACATGAGAAAGTAAAGTTAGAAGAGAAGCAATAATAAAAGAAAACTGCATTTCTTTTATCTGAAATCTTTTCTTTTTGTATTAGTCCTGGTGATACAGGCTTTGCTCCATGCAATCTTTTCTAAAGCAAAATCCCTTAGCTGGCCAATCTGCATTTAGCCAACATGATCTTCATCTTCTGTATTTTCCTCATGGTTTGGTGACATTCACAGAATCACAGAATGTCAGGGGCTGGAAGGGACCTCCAGAGATCATCCACTCCAACCCCCCTGCCGAAGCAAGATCACATAGGGCAGGTCACACAGAAACGCATCCAGGTGGATTTGGAATGTCTCCAGAGGAGACTCCACAACTTCTCTGGGCAGCCTGCTCCAGGGCTCTGGCATCTTCACAGGCAAAAATTTTTCCCTTCTGTTCCTGTGAAACTTCCTCTGCTACAGCTTGCCCCCCCTGCTCCTTGTCCTGTCATTGGACATTCCTGAGCAGAGCCTGGCTCCACCCCTTCATATCTTTAGCCACATGAATGAGGGCAGCCTTCAGGCTTCTGTGCTCCAAGCTAAAGAGCCCTGGCGGCTCTCTCAACCTGTCCTCACAGAGAGATGTTCCACTGCCTTCAGCAGCTTCGTGGCTCTGTACTGGACTCTCTCAAGCAGTTTCCTGAGGTCCTTCTTGAGCTGAGTGCCACAGAAGTGGACACAATATTCCAGATGTGGCCTCACCAGGGCAGAGCAGAAGGGCAGAAGAACCTCTCTTGACCTACTGACCACAGCCATTCTTGGCCTTCTTTGACACAAGGGCCATTACTGATATTGTTGCTGTTTTTGTAAGGATCATGCACTTTAAGTGGTACTGGTAAAGTATTATGCCAGCTCTTGTGAGAGCATATTTTAAGGAGGACATTTTCTATATGCTGCCCAGAGAGTTTGAGGAGTCTCCTCTCGCGACTTTCAAAACGCACCTGGATGCATTCCTGTGCAAACTACTCTGGGTAATCATGCCTTGGCAGGGAGGTTGGACTTAATGATGATCTCTGGAGGTCTCTTCCAATCTCTAATGTTCCGTGATTCTGTGATCCTTGCCATGCAGTCAGCAGAAAGCCAGACACCATCCTGTAGGAAAGGTTCAGAACAGCAGCCATCATTCACCCTGAGAGTTATTACCCCTAAATCAGAAGGCAGCCTGCAGGGCACCCCGTTGTTGCTAGGTAACTCTGAAGCTGTGAGATGTGGGCAGCCAGACCTGGTGGTCTGCAGTACTCAACAGATGACTGGCAGTATCACTTTGCAATATAGCATCCATTTCCACATGAAATTCGACAGGTGGTTGTGAACCCCTAGGTGCACTGAGTGAAGAATGGTGGCCAGTACTCCAGGATGCTGGGCGGGTGTTACTAACCTGACAGAAGGCCATCAACTCTGTCCTAGGTTTCTGCTGCTGTAATTAGTAGAATTTGCTGTCCAAGGATATCCAAGGACAACTAGGGCTGGCAGGAACAAGCTGACTGGCTAAGGTAGATGAGGGAAGCAGAACTGGAGGTGGTCTGATAACAATGGACTGTTAGCTTGGCTCACTCCAATCTGTGGGAACTTGTGGGACATAAAAGCCTGCTCTAACTTTTCAATGAGAGCAAGGTCAGACACACATTTAGCAAGTGGCCAAACCAGCACAAAGCAACCTGGAACAGCTGCAGGTTCTCACTTCAGATTTTGCAGTGTTATGTGACAAGAAATTGGTAGGCCTGAGAACAAAATCTAGAAGTCCTTCTCATGGACCTCCTTATTGCCTTACTTTTGCCTCCCTTTTCAACCAGCTTGTAGTTTCTCTGCTGCCTGCCAGCAAGCATTCCAGCTGCGCTAACTCCAGTGGTGATACTGACATCCCTTTGCAAAGAACTGGACTGAGACCAGCAGCTCCTTTTGTATCTCCCCACAGCCATTACTTCTTCACTAGTCACTTGGACAAGATTCAAACCAGTTGCCTATGGGTGAAAGGTTCCTTCCCTATCATGAATTCCATGCTCCCTCTTTTCCCTAGACTCCAGCTGTCAGCTCCTACTGCTCCTTCCTCCCAGTGGCTCTGTAAGCTTGTTGACCATGTTCAGCTGTCCCACAGTTGTAGCTCTTTGTGCTTATATCCAGCCTTCTGATTTCCAAAAGCAGCTAGTTCCTTTTTCTTTATCCTTCCTGCTTACATCTGCTTTACTCTTGAGCTAGCCTGCTCTTGTATTGCTTTTCCTCCAGTTTCGGCATCAATGGTCCCACTCACTTTCTAAGACAATCCAGCATAGCTTTCTGCCTCTTGGTCCCAGCTCCTCACAGAATCACAGAATGAAGGAAGATCATCTGGTTCAACCCCTTATCAGATCCTCCTCTGTCCTTGTTTCATCAGTATAGTAATTTGTTCTGCTTCATCACTTCTTAGTCTAAGTGCTACCCACCCAAGTTACCAGTAAGCATCTGATTTTTAACTAAAAAATTCACCTATCCAGCCAAGAGCAGCTGAGGAGATAAGAATTAGAAGTCACTGGATTTTCCAGAAAAATGGAAAATATAGGACAAGGTGCTTGGTCTACAGTGAGTAAAAACAACAGGGCATATCCAAGGAGAAAAGCTACTACAGGCCCACCTTGTTTGCTGAACTACGAGGGCCAGTTAACCTCAGTGCAAACTCAGTGGATTTTTAACCAGAACCTGAGCAGGGCAGCTGTGCAGGACAGGGCTGTACTGTGATAGAGACACAGCCTGAGGCTGACACAAGGTGGCCTCCATCACTCACAGAACAAAAGAACACGACAGCAAGCCATCAACTCTCCTCCCTGAAAACAAGTGGCACCAAGCAGTTGTCACTAGTCAACGCTTCAGTGCCTGAGTGCAGGTGGGTGCACAGATAGTGATCATCTCTTTTCACAGGCTTCAGCTACATCTTCCTGCTTCTTCCCTATACAAATGTGACAGAAAATCTAGACCATCTTCTCCACCCTTTGTCTATGACAAAGATGGCCTGCAAAGACTTGGCAGCTTAACATTTCCCACCACAACTGCGTCTCTAGTACTTTGATCACCTGCACTGGATTCTGGCTACATGGTGTCTGAACAGGGGCCATGTATTGGTTAGAACTTTGGGGAAACCAGTACAGTAATAATAGGATGTGTGTGTGTGTGTGCGCATGTCCCTTTCTTGGATAGGGGGGAGAAAAGAGAAGGCAGAAGGGGTAAAGCCACCCACAGAACAGTCTGGCCACAATTTGGAAGGCAAAAGAAAACTTTAACAACAAATAGAAGTTACTTAGAATAGGGAAGTTACAAATAGGTATAGGGAAGGGATAACAAGGTACAAAACGTATGTATACAACTGGATTGGCTGACAGGGGTCTGAAGAGAGTATCCATCGCATGGTAGAGGCTAGCCACGAGGTGGGAGAACCTAGCCATGAGGTGGGAGAGAGAGAGAAAATAGAAAGTTCCACTGTTTATATAGGGAGGTCCAGACAGGAAGTGGGAGTGGGATAACCACTACACCTGGGGTCGAGCAGACACGGGGTCAAATTCTGACCACTCCCCCGACCCAGGAGGGTTACCCCTTTACAGGCCAATAATCTTATTGTCAGGAAAGCTGTCTGGCTTCACCCCTTGGCACTCAGCTCAGATGTATGTGAAGATAATATTTTAGCCAAATGAACACAACATTCTAGACTATAACCAAGCCATCCAAGCTGACGTTTCAGAAGCACAAACTATCACGTAACTGGTTCCACATACCATTAAATTATTAAATGCATAGATTTGCCAAGTAACTTCACTATCATACACAAGTCATCAGCAACACATACTGTACTTTTCATTCAGAAGGTGGAATATGAGGGCCATATATTCAACAGGTAGAATATGAGGGGTTTACCCTAATATCTTGACATTTGAATGTGATTTAAGCAAGGGCATAGATGAGTTCAGAAATTAAATTCAAATCAGGCACACACTTCTTTTCGTGGGCTGAGAACCATATCCTAAGCAGCTGGACTCTAACATATATTGATATCCAGTCCTTGAAGGCTCTTAGATCACTACCAGAATTAGGTGGTTAGGATCAATGTGTTGCTAAGGAGCATGCCACAGCTGTTTCTCAAGCCCTCACGTCTTCCTGACTTGTCAGTGAGATACTCTGCTCTCTTCTAAGGGGCTTCAGCAGTTAAATGGTTCACAGTACTTCCAGTGAAGCTGAAAACCACCTGAGTGAGAAGATTTTCAGGACTGGGAGGGGAAATTCTCAGGCAAACCCAATCACCTCTTTAGACGTTTTGATGTTGAAATCATAAATTCGGTCTATAATAAGTCAAATAGCATAAATTCTAAATTTAATAAGGCAAAACCAATTCCCTTTTCTAAGGCATATTATAGAACTACTGAACCAGCCCGAGCTTACTTCCTTAAGAGACACTCCAAGCGTCAGGCACACCCCAAATGTCACAGGACATGAGGTTATGCAAGAGTAAGGTCACCTCCTGGAGCACTTGCTGTTCCCTCGCCTTGCCCATTTCTGGTCCATTCCATTCCTTCTAGCAGAAAGGCTCCAGACCAGGACAGACTCCAGTCCCTCTTGGATAGAAACTGCACATGAGTTATGTGTTCTTTGTGGCACATGAAGGACAAAGGGACAACGAAGGGATACTGCACATCCAGCTCCTCCAGACTACACAGGCATCAGCTATATTTGAAAGAACAGATTTGTGATGAAAATCACCATCACCCTCATCCTATCAACTCTACATAAATTGCCTCAAACCCACAAGTACAACATGGGAAAACTTTAAAAAAAAAAATCACAGGTTGCTCTCATCATAAAATTAACTGTACTTTAGCATTTTATTGTTTTTAACAATATTTAGCTTTAATGATATTTACTGTTGCTTATGTAGCTATCAGAATCATGATTAGAATAAACATACTTCAAGACAAAATTCCAGGCAAAAGCTACGTTTAAAACATTTCCTTTCAAGCCACCTCAAAGAAAAAGTGTTTAAAAGAAGTCAGTTGTTGTATTCTTTCAGTGAAGTTAGGAACCCTTTCACTCTTGATAAAAGAAGAGTTTTCTATTAGCAACACTAATACTGTCTCCAATGTTCTGCTATAGGAAGGTTG
>VWYK01058307.1:13606-23875 GCA_013399775.1 Semnornis frantzii | reverse complement strand
CTGTATATATTTTTTATTCTGTTATTTTCTTTCGATGTCCATTGCAGAATCTAAAATACATACTGAAGGACAACCTTTGAGATAAAAGCAATGCAAATGGAAAAAACCAGATTCTAGCAAGATTAGCAAGTCCTAACTTCAAACAGTCTTCATTCATGGCTATTCACACATTTAAATCCACACTTATTACATTTAAGCCTCAGCAGTTATCAGCTAGCATAAGCACAGCCCTTTAAAGAGGTCCTATGCTTTTATTTAGCAAAATTCCTTAATCAAAAAACCTTTTTTTTGGGGTGAAAGGAAGCAAGTATTAATAAATCCATCTATTTTATGCTACATAGAAGCATTATGGTTCATTATTGTTATACGCCGCTCTGGGCAGGTCCTAGCTGCAGTAACTGATAAGAGGCTCCCAGAATACAGTCAGGCTATAGGAAAGTTCATCTAAGACACACAGAATCATCTCAACATTCTGCTTCTCTTTAAGACATCTGCAAGGACTTTAGGCTCAGTTTTCATCCACTATAGGCGGTAAAACTTCCTCTTGCCTCAGTGGGAGCTCGGAGCCCACTGCAGTGGATCCTTTCTACAACTGACAAAACATCATTCTGTTAAGCACCATTCAGTGCAGTAATTGAGGCTGGACTGAACTTGGCAGCTACCACAAACAGATCCCAGAAAAGAGGGGCAGCTGCGTTAGTGTATTTACCCATATTTTAGAGGAGTAAATGGAAGCCTTCATTTCCTCCTTGTGTGTACTCCATGCATGGCATAATGAAAACTTGCTACACTTGTATTCACGATGTGCTCACGATTGTAAGTCTATTCAAATTAATAACATTAGGATTAAATGTCCAACCAATTGTTTGTTTTGGCACTTCAGCAGAAGCAAAATAGGCTTATAAAAATGTGGCTTATCTAATCACAGCTAAATCCTTCACAGTTTATGCTAAAAACCATGGTGTTTGAAGCTAGAGCAATGCAAGGCAGCAATAAAAACTATCATGACTGTATAGGGCCTCCCCTCAGAAATCTCAGCTGTGCAGTGCCTTTGGAGACAAGCAACATGTGAAGAACAAAATGTTCTCCTCTAGAAATTGTAAGGGAGATAGTGGCTGATTCTTTAAGCAAGTGCCTTTGCCACTGCTTCCAGTGGGATCACTCAGCTAACAGGTTTTCATCTCAAGAGCTCAAGTAGCATGATTTGGGGCTGATGAAGTGGACAGTCCCAGGTTTTTGTTACATCACAGATTATGTGAAATGGTAGGTACTTACACAGCAAAATGGTAGGTAAAACACTTCCATCCACTGGGCCTCTCTAGGAAGTTGTAGACATCTCTCTGTGTGCCAGTTTTAGTTAACTGATGGCTATGGAAACACTTTGCCATGCAGGCCCTGCGGACTTCACCCTCTGTTGGGGCTGCAGCCTTTGTACCCTCCTCAGGGCTGCAAGGAATCCTGGATCTATTGCTCACTGAGGTTTCTGGATCTGTAGCCACAGCAGAATACTGCATACTGCTTAAGGTCCCTGTGACTTCCAGCAGCACTGCAGATTTCCTATTTCCATCCAGACTGCTAAGCTGAAAAGCGGAGCCTTGGATCTCTCCACATTGGGTGCCCAACAGTTTCTCTGCTATCAGAAGACATTCTGTATCAAGGCACAGGTATTACTAACACTGATCAATATTTCAAATCCCGAAGAAGGTATTGTATGTCCTTCCTGCCTAGGGTGTTCTCCAGAAGCTGATAAGATGACTTTCTGCTGTTATCACAGAGGTTCTCTGCAACACAAGTGTGAGCTGCCAGCCTGTCACCTGCTGTCACTCACAGCCTCTGAAATTAAACCAGAAAACATTTTGACAATGACACATACTGGACATCAGAAGTAACAGGAGGCTGGGAAAAGAAAGAAGTTAAGACTCCTGGGGGAATACAGAATATTAAATCTGAAGTTAGATCTGTTAAGCAGGAAGCTTATAACAATTTAAGTAGTGCAACAGTGGAATTGTCCTGTAAGCTGAGCCTGTGATGTCATTTTAAGCCAAGCAGTTCCTGAACTGTCCTTACTAGAGGTGAAACTGTGAGAAATTTCTGCAATTTATAAAGTTGCTGCTGCCTGAAACACCCCTGACTGAGGTTTTAAACTTCAACACCTACATGTCAAGAGATCTTATCAAGAGTATCAATGACAGAAAGACTTTAAGACTTGAATAAATTATTTCAGTCACCTCATGGGCTCCCATTTTACAGTCCAGGGTACTCAGGAACAAAAAAAAGGAGGGTGGCATTAACTGGAACTGTCACTGGGAATTTAATATTGTTACAAGGGAAGACATCAAAGAGTTCTGGCCTGATTCTTGATTTTCTTCAAGCCATTTAATGTTTGTTGCTAATTTTGCTCCTCTCAAGTAAATACATACAGAAAATGGACTAGAAAATCAGGTTGCTACAGATCAGTATACATTTCATGAGGCAGACTCAAAAGTGCTGCTAATACACAGATACTAGCAACAATATCAAACGTTGCATGAGACTGAGAGCAGCTTTCTGAAGTGTCAGGTTTTGTACTGCTTTATTTCTCACACACTGTCATGGAAAACTTCCTTATTTAAAATGCTTATCTAGAATGAAAACATGAAAAATACAAAAGTATCATGAGAAGTGACTAACTTCAAAGCAGTGCTGGTGTTAATGTGAAACTTACGTCTGTAATATTATAAGTTAATGTCTTGTGTCGCCCACACAATAACATCCAGGCGCCTAGGAGCTGCTACTGACTGCTCCTCTATCAAAACAGACTCACACCCACATTTGAGTTACTTTGCCTCTGTAGAATAATTTGGAGAGAGTGAATTGCACCCTTCATCACTTGATTTAAAGAAGCTTTTGTTTTCTTGTGGCTTAAAGATCCTCATTGGTACTGGCTGAACTCCTGAACAGAGCCCTCTAAGTTAGTCCCAAAAATATTTCCATGCAGCAGTGGACTTATTACTATGTGCTCATTTGTTAACACTGCTCACAGGAAAGTGGCCCGATGGATTTCTAAATTAGCTTTACAGCAGAGAAATACTTCCTGTCCCTTATCAGTTTGCTTAACAATGAACAGCAGGAGGGACCGAAACTTAAAGCTAAAACACAAAGCCCTTCATCCAAGTCAATCTACAACAACCACCTAAGAAAAGCTTACCTGCTGTATCATTCATTTTAGGGTGCTGAGGTCACCTACCCAAGTGTTGGAGCAAAGTTTTGCTACCCAGCAGCTGCAAACAAACCCACCCAAAGCACATCTGCTAGCTTGCTTAATCAAAACACGGGACCCCACACAGTCAGACACAAAGCACAAGAAAGGGGTGAAGCCAGCTGGCAAGCAGTACCTGCTGTCACATGTCCTCCTCTGCTGCTCCCTCCATGCAGCCGATTCCTTGGATAGCTGCAGAGAGGAGCTGCTGCCTGACGCTGTCCCCAGCTTCCAAGTCCTACCCTGCAGAAGGCAGGGTCCCTCCCTTTTATCTGCCTTATACGGCAGCCCTCATGAAAGGCAGAGAAAGAACTGGGGAGCAGTTTCGACCATTTTCAAGAGGAGTTTCTTCTGCTTGTTCCTGTTGTCAAAGCCAGCAATCAGAAGCAATGCAGAATTACACGGATCACAGACTCGACCAGGTTGGAAAAGACCTTCAAGATCAAGTCCCACCTATCATATTACATTATCTAATCAACTAAATCATGGCATCGAGTGCCACCAAATACCACTTTCAGTCTCTTTTTAAACACAGATGGGGACTCCACCACCTCCCTGGGCAGCCCATTCCAATGGCCAATCACTTTCTGCGAAGAACTCCTTCCTAACAGCCTATATTTCCCCTGGTGCAGCTTGACACTGTGTCCTTTCATTCTGTCACTGGTTACCTGAGAGAAGAGACTAATCCCCACCTGGACACAATCTCCTTTCTTATAGTTGAGGACAGTCATAATGTCCCCGCCTGAGCCTCCTCTTCTCCAAGCTAAACAACCCCAGCTCCCTCAGCTGCTCTTCATAGGGCTGTGCTCCAGCTTGTGCTGAGGATCATCCTCCTTTCCCTCCTAGTCCTTCTCTTATCTGCACACACTTCTTGCAGTGGGTTGCAAGTGACGTTCCTTTACTGTACATCTTTAAGAAACAAAATTAGGTGTTGCTTGTAGCTTGATGGAGGCTCTGCAGCAGGCTTTTATGTTGAGTAAATCTTAACAGGCAGCCACAGTTGTTTGCTTTATCCCATCAGAGTTTTGGCAAAGCCAAACACAGCACATCATTATGGTACATTAAGTAATGGAAAATCAGAGTTCTCTACAGTCAGTGCCTTCCTGAACTGTGGTTCTTTTTGTTTGTTTAAATAGTTTGAGAGGAAAAGAATCTCAGACGTAACCACTGCAGCATTAGCTTCCTATTGCTTATTGCTGAACTTCCCAGCTAGGAAGGAGAAAGTGAATACAATCCCACTCTTCTTTTCCCATTTGCAGCAGGAATCAGTCTGGTTCCAAAACACCAACATTCTGAACATGAGCTGCTTCCCACTTTCCTAGTCATGTGGCTGAGAAGGAAACAAAGGTAACCATCTCCTCTTCCATTCTGGTAGTGGTACATGGTCTTCAACTTTTATCCCTATTGTTCATGAGGATAAGACCTTCTACACCATGAAAAGATTATCCCAGCAAGTTTCTTTCTTAGTTTCTCAGTTATATTTCTATATGACTGGTGAATAAATTTTGAAAATGTTCCTACTTTATTTCTGCTTCTGATAAACACAGTCTTATCAGGTTTATGCTTTTACTCCTCTACAAATCAACCCCTCCACAACATTCCCTGGATGCTGTGTGAGTCAGTTTGCACTGCTCACACAACTGACTACAGTACTGCAGGAGAGCAAGTGAAAAGGACTAATGCCTGACTGGAACCACTGGATCCTTCCCCAAGTTTTTGCTTAGGTTTCTTCCTTTTCAAGGAATACAATGGCTTGGAAATTGCTCTCTGCAAAAGTTAATACTTTTACCATCCCCGCTGTGAGAGACTGATCATCTCCCCCTCATTCAAACCTTGACACCTGCTCTATTAACTGTTCAAAAAAGTAATTTCCCAAATGAAAAAAATGCTATCCTCACTTCTGACCTGGCCCAAACACAACTGTTTGGGCCCTAAATAACAAGTGAAAGTTGTCACAACCTGATTGCCAAGCTACCCTGGGCGGCATGGAGCATCATGCTAGATTCAAAAACTCCCATGGAGTAGCTTGGGGTGAAGTGACACCAAATGGCTGATCAATGACTGAAGTTTATTTGAATCAAGGAGCATTACGTACACACTACAAAAGCTTTTGGTTTCTCAAAGATGATAGAGTAGAAGAAAGGAGAGGAGAAAATAAACAATGTATTTTCAGACACTGTCTGCTGCTGGAAGTGCTAAAGCTTTGTGTTTATAGTTAATATCAAGGACTGGGATGCAGAAATATTCTTACTTATACTTGGTCCTATGGAGAACCAAGGTCACTGCCATGCTAGGGGGTGTAGTAAGTAAGAAGCCACATGTGGGAAGGAGTGGACAGGACAGGTAACTCAAATCTGACCAACAAAGTGTTCCATTCCATATATGTCATAATATAAACCTGAGGGATCACAAAGATCAAGCCCTCTTTTTCAATGCCCAGCTTTCAAGGAAGACTCTTTTTGTTCTGACTTGGACCCTAACTCACATGTTCCAAAATCCAGTTCCAAACTCCAACTTCTGAATCTGGTTCCCACTTACCAGTGAGTGGTCCAGTCTAGGACTTCCTCAGTGCCTGCCCACAGCATCTATGGTTACAGTGACTTAATTTCCATCCAAGGGGGTACATTCAATATTGGGTTTTGTATATGTTTGTATGTATTTCATTTCATTGCAATTACTTTCATTAAAGGAGTTTTAGTTTTATTTCCCAGTCAATAAATTTCTCTCACATATTCCCTTTCTCTTCCCCTTTGGGAATAGAAAGGACTTGAGACCATCTGCCATTTTTCTAGAAAATGGCCCAACCCTAACCCTTGACAACTGTTTAAAAAATTAATCAGAAATCTTTGACCATTAAGACAGAGAAAACCATACAGGTCTTTTAAAACAAGAGCCACTGACAACAGACACATAGCAACCCCCAGATGAAACCCACAACAGGCTAGTCATCCTTTTGCTTATTCTGCTTCATTCATTTTTACCATTACCTCAACCATCCCAAGCATCCAGGTGAACTCTGCCATCTGGTACAATGAAAAGGGAAGAAGAACAAGTTGCAGTGGTAGGTTCAATAATGCTATTAAACTGTCCATATTAAGTGTTGTAGGTTAAGGGAAATTATGGCACTGGGCANAAGTTAAGGCAATGAAGCCATATTTTACAGCATAGCACAAATTTACTAGCATATATACACAATATATACAGATATTTACAATTATATACAAGCTAGAAGTAATACAGAAATTCAAAATCCCTCCTGAACAGCCAGATTGCCCAGGAGGGCTCCTGACCAACCTGCCTTCTTTCCCCCCTCATCCCTTATCTCAGAAATGACCAGATAAAGCTCTATATAGTTCATGTGATAAATTTGCAGAGATCTGAGGCGAGATGTCAAAAGCTGACAAGGAGTTATAAGGAAATTGTTAGATCAAGTCACAGAGGTTTCATGCAAAGGAGTTAAGACAAGAGGCAACCAGGCACACAGACCGAAGAAGTGACATGTGAGTGACTATTTATGTCCCTCAGCAGAACAAAGGAGTGATATAGACATCACTATTATTTTCTTTTCGCAGCAAATGATCTAAATTATCTCATTAAAATATTCCACTTAGCCTCGAACCAGCAGAGATATCAATATAAAACACCTGCTGAGAAAAAGAAGGCCTTGGTTTGAAGGGTGCAGATAGCAGTCTGGTGCATACACCAACTGGGATTGCCCACCAGAACAGTTCCTGTGGCTATGCTCGGCCAACAGGACAGACACGCGGGGAAAGCCCACCAGCCTGTGCAGTGAACCCACACCGACCACTCAGTGCATGCCAGAGCTCGTTCAGCGGCGCGCCCGAGTTTCAGCACCCTGGAGAGCGCCCCAATACGCCTCCCCGCTGGCCCCTGACTGCCCCGGGGCTGCACTCAGCCATCAGCAGTGAGCCGGGACCGAACCTTCGGCTCGTTGAACCCCGCGGAGCCTTACTCCGAGATCAGTGACTTACAGACGTAAAGAGCTATGGGCCAGCACGTGGTTACACAAGATCAGAGTATCTGTGGGACCAGCGAATAACAGAATGGTTTGGGGTGGAAGGGACCTCCAAAGGTCATCCAGTCCAACACTTCTGCAGTCAGCAGGAACATGCTCTACTAGAGTAGGTTGCTCAGAGCCTTGTCCAGCCTCACTGTGAAGATTTCCAACGATGGGGCCTCCAGCACTTCCTTGGGCAATCTGTTCCAGTGTTACCCCACCCTCAGGTTAAAGAGCTTCCTCTTAATATTCAATCTAAATCTAAGCTCTAGTTTAAAACCAGCATCCCTTGTCCTAGTGCTACAAGCCCTTGAAAACAGTTCCTCCCCAGCTTTCTTGTAGTCCCTCTTTAGGTACTGGAAAGTCACTCTTAGGTCTCCCTGGAGTCTTCTCATGTCTAGGCTGAACAACCCCAGCTCCCTCAGCCTGTCCTCATAGCAGAGATGGTCCAGCCTCCTGATGGTTTTCATGGCCCTCCTCTGGACCAGCTCCATCAGGTCCATGTCTCTCTTGTGTTGTGGGCCCCACAGTCAGACACAGCACTCCAGGTGAGGTTTAAGGGGAGCAGAGTAGAGGTATTGAATCTCTTCATCTGCTGGCCACATTGCTTCTGACAGTGCCCAGGCTGCCAGTGGCCTTAACTCAAATTCTGCCAACCTCATGTTATTCTACCAGGACAAGAGAGAACAGTTTGGTGTGCTGGTTAAGGTGTGCTTGGTCTTTAAGTTTAGTGCTCCTTAATAGGTCAGTAGCATTTAAAATCTAATCCTAAGCACTGAATATCTTTGTAGAAAGCCAGTTTTAATACCTGGGTGAATAAAAGCACTGAATTGTACAAACTGAACCAAAGTGCTACCACCTAGGGCAAAGTATCTGCTGATATACTGACATTGCATAAAAGGAAGGCAATATTACTGCTTGAACTATTGTGCCTATTCTAATGCTGAAGAGGTATTAGATAGCAGTCATGGAGAACCTTTGAATAATAAGAGGCAATATAAATTCTTGTACAGTGAACCTCAACTGTTACTTGATTCCTATCTTCAATTATATTAAGTGTTCTACCATTGTTTTATTTGGTTTGTTTAAATCATTAGTGATGCACTGGAGAAGAAGGATCCTGTACTGAGGTTGAAACAGAATGCCATTTAAAATGGAAAAGATTGATCAATATACAACTAGTGCTTCAGAAGTGGCTTTTGACATAGGAGCTCTGTACTGAAATTGAAGAGAGTTTGGAAAGGATAAGCACATTTGCATGAATGAGTTTAAAGGGTCAATTAAGATATTCTGTTAATTTTAGATGAAGATTCCCACTAAACTTTTCTTTCTGTAGGCTCTTCTAGACACTCTTTAATAGATTTTCAAGCTGATAATAAAGAGAGGTAAACTAAACTTGAAATTCTCTACATTACCAGGTCCACATTATTTGGGTTTTCCATTCTAGTCTAGTTTGAGGCAGTAGTTCTGAAACTATATTCCTCATCCTCAAACAGGGAATATCCTTAGATGCAGCCTTTGGATCATCTTTGTAGCCTACTGTGGACTCGCTCCAGCAGCTCTGTGTCCTTCTTATGCTGGAGACACCAGAACTGGAGTCAGGATTGGAGGTGAGGTCTCAGCAGAGCAGAGTCAAGGGGCAGAATCCCCTCTCTTGCCTTGCTGCCCACACTGCTCTGGATGCAGCCCAGCACAGGGCTGCCTTCTGGGCAGCATGAGGGCACTGCTGGCTCATGGGGAGCTTCACAGCAACCAATGGCCCCAAGACTCTTTCTCCAGAGCTGCTCTCAACCCACTCTGCAATGAGCCTGGATTGGCCCATGCACTCTCAGAGTGGGCTGAGAGTAGGAACATTGTCCTGAAAGCTGATATTTAAGGAATAATTCCAACTAATGATTCTTTTTAGGAAAAGTATGAAAATTTTGAAAGTTTTTTTTAAAATAAATTTTTAACTTTTGCTAATGGAACCCAGCATATTCAAGTGACCCATGCCAAAGTCTGACATGGGAACTCCTAGCTAACACAACACCTACAGTTGGGTCTGATTCTGTTACCAACACTACATGCTTTCAACAACAAAGATTCCCTTCTTACATTACCTTAAGATGGAAATAAGATAAAACCCAGTGTCTTCAAAGTAAGAATATTCTATTGAGAATATGCAGCAGAGCTTCAGAAAGGCTGCTTAAGCAATCCCTTAGTATTTGTAAAATTTGCTAATTCTGTCAAGTGTTAACGCAAACCAAAGATTTCTCAGACTTTGCATATTAACACTAATCTCTACTTCATGTGCATAAACTGACTTGCAAGGTTTCTGTCCTGGGGATAAAGACAGGAGTGGAGGCATGCAGAAATTTAAATTCTCTGACCCTTGAGGACAGTGAAAAAGAAGATGCAATAATGTTTACTCAGAAAGCAGTTATTTCTAGGGGTTATTTCTAAATATATTATATGACATTCAGTGTAATTTTTTATCTCCAGAGAAGAAGACTCCACAACCTCTCTGGGCAGCCTGCCACAGTGATCTGGCACAGAGAAAAAGTTTTCTCTTCTGTTCCTGTGGAATCTCCTCTGCTCCAGCTTGCCCCCATTGCCTCTTGTCCTGTCATTGGACATGCCTGAGCAGAGCCTGGCTCCATCCTAGAATCATAGAATCATAGAATGGTAAGGTTGGAACGGACCTCAAGGATCATCTAGTTCCAACCCCCTGCCATAGGCAGGGACACCTCCCACTAGTATAGCTTACTCAAGGCCTCATCCAACCTGGCCTTGAACATCTCCAGGGAGGGAGCATCTGCAATCTCCCTGGGCAAACTGTTCCAGTGTCTCACCACCCTCACTGGAGAGAACTTCCTCCTAACATGCAGTTTAAATCTCCCCTCTGTCAGTTTAAATCCATTGCCCCTTGTCCTGTCATTACAAGACCTTGTAAATAGTCCCTCCCCAGCCTTCCTGTAGGTGGGGTCTGACAAGAGCAGAGTAAAGTGGCAGAAGCCCCTCCCTTGCCCTGCTG
>VWYK01058307.1:0-13426 GCA_013399775.1 Semnornis frantzii | reverse complement strand
GATAGACATGGAACTGTTGGAGTGGGTCCAGAGGAGGGCCACGAAGGTTATCAGAGGGCTGGAGCAGCTCTGCTATGAGGACAGGCTATGAGAGTTGGGGATTTTCAGCCTGGAGAAGAGAAGGTTTCAAGGGGACCAGTATCTGAAGGGGGCCTACAGGAAGGCTGGGGAGGGACTATTTACAAGGTCTTGCAATGACAGGACTAGGGGCAATGGGTTTAAACTGGCAGAGGGGAGATTTAGACTGTATCTTAGGAGGAAGTTCTTTCCAGTGAGGGTGGTGAGACACTGACACAAGTTGCCCAGGGAGGCTGTGGCTGCTCCCTCCCTGGAGGTGTTCAAGGCCAGGTTGGACAAGGCCTTGAGTGACCCATACTAGTGGGAGGTGTCCCCGCCTATGGCAGGGGATTGGAACTAAATGATCCTTGAGGTCCCTTCCAACCTTACCATTCTATGATTCTAGGATTCTATAAGACGTGATAGGTATGTTTGAAGGCCAGGAACTCTTGAAATGTTCAGAGATCACAGAATTACAGTCACAGAATATCACGGGTTGGAAGAGGCCTCCAGAGTCCCAGCCCCCTGCCAGAGCAGGATCAGCCAGGGCAGGCCGCATGGGATGGCATCCAGGAGGTACCAGTGTAATTCTACAACAAACCCTTACACCTGCACGTAGCAGGTTCTGAGAAGCAGGGAAAAAAAAAAAGAAAGAAAAAAAGAAAAGCAGCATTATCTATGTCTAGATTTACACACATGACTGCATGATCTTTTTGTCTGCACGTGGCAAGGCTGAACCAATTTGCTTCACTTCGAGTAGATTGCTAGAAGAGCCTGTCCTTGTTTTGGGAGCATAAAGCACACACAAGGACTGAGAAATTGTATTTTTATTTTGAGAGGGGAAAAGGTTTCGGGAAAACGCCCCAGGCAGAAATCCTTATCTCATCCCTGCGGCCACAGCCCTGCTCAGATCCAGAGGCCAGCTATGGTTCCTCAGTCCGCCTAAGAGTTAACAGACTCTAAGGTGCCGCAAGCACACCTCAAGGCCAAGGTAATTCCTGAACATAACCCTACCACGCTCTCCCTTCCTCTCTCACCTTCCTCTCATGGGTAGGATGACCACTTTCGGGTTTTCACTCTACTCTGGGCACCTCAGTCCGCTCCGCACCTTCCCGCACGAGCCTCGACGCTCCCATTTCCCTCGTCCTTGAGGGCGAGGAACTGCAACCCTTCGCCTTTCCGACTGGCTTGGCCCGGGCCGGCTCCCGTTCTGCCGCGAACTTGTTTGTGGGAGGAGCCTGTGCGCAGCGAGTGCCCAAGATGGCGCTCTGCAGGATGGCTGGGCCGGTGGCTTGGGGCTGCTGGGCTGTGGTCTCCCGGTGCTGTGGGAAGATCGTGGTCGCACCTGCCTTCGGGAGTGCGGCGTATTCTACCGTGCCTGTGGTGAGCAGCGGAGCAGGCCAGCAGAGCGAAGGTGAGAGCGGCCCGGGTCGCAGATGTCTAGGGAGCTCTGGCCTGTGGCCTCTCCTTCGTTCTCGAAGCAATTCTGAAAAAGATATTTTGTTTGCCAGTATTTCCCGGGGAGCTTTTGTTAACGTGTTTCTGGGAACACCCCGGGCAAAATGCCTTCTAAACATTTTTTATCTTAAGTTTCAGATAATACGTGGGCAATTTGCAGTATGTGTCTGAGCTTCCTCTCTTTGCATGTGCGCACTGGGAAGCCTTGCTGTACATCGTCTCTGCACAAGGGCAAAACGCATACGTAATTCTGCTGGGTGTTCTCACACAGCCATACTGTAGTCTAGTAAAAGTATTTCTTTTCCTTTCAGCTTCACTGAGGAGAAGGGGCAGGACATCACCGTTTGTAAGACCAGTAAGTATTGAAACATTACAGGTGTTTGAAGCAGTTTTATAAGCTTAGCAGTTCATAGAGCAATTTGTTCTGCAGTCAGAAACTGATGAAACAATCCACTGGGATTACTCCAGAATCAGCACCTCACTTCTTTAGTCATGGAGTGGTTTGGGTTGGAAGAGACCTTTAAAGGTCATCCAGCTCAGTTGCCTCCATGCAGCAGGAACATCTATAACTACAGCAGGTTGCTTGGAGCTCCAAACAACCTGACCTGGAATGGTTGCAGGGATGGTGATTTATCACAATGCAATAACATGCTAAATTCTCCTTTCTTAGCATCTTTGAAATAAAATGCAGTTGCAGATTGGGAAGGGCCTGACATACAGGCTTTGGGAGGGAGCTCAGAAATTTCTTCCTTAGGTAACTTGTGTTTTGTCTCACCAAACAGCTATATCTCCCTTCAAACTTTTGTCATTTTCAATGTTTAGCACTTACCTCCCAGAACTGAGAAGATGGCTGTTGATCAGGACTGGAGCAGTGTTTATCCCACAGCAGCCGTGTTTAAGCCTGCATCTGTGCCGCTCCCAATTCGAATGGGTTACCCTGTGAAGAGAGGAGTACCTCCACCAAAAGAAGGCAACTTAGAGCTTATGAAGGTGAGACACAGGCCATTGGTGTGCGATTACTTTAAAAGTCATTATTCGTAGAATCACAGAATAGTAGGGCTTGGAAAGGACCTCAGGAGAGCATCCAGTCCAACTCCCCCGCCAGAATAGGATCATCCAGTGCAGGTCACACAGGAATGCGTCCAGGCAGATTTTGAAAGTCTCCAGAAAAAACAAAAAGGTCACTCCTCAGGCTTCTCTTCTCCAAGCTAAAGAGCCCCAGCTCCCTCAGCCTTTCCTCAGCAGGGAGATGTTTCACTCCATCTTTGTGACTCTGTGCCAGACTCATCTAAGCAGTTCCCTGAGGTCCTTGAGCTGAGGGCTCCAGAACCGAACACAATATTCCAGATGTCATTCACTTAGACTTCACTGTTTTGACTGAAATACTTGTATTGGGTACTGTTTGCAGTTGTTAAATAGGATGAAGCTCTATTGAATTTCTAAACTAAACAGTAAATGCAAATGTGAATAACAGCTCATAGAATAATGGAGGCTGGAAAGGAACGTTGAGATCATCAAGTCCTGCCATAACTAAACTACCGTGACCACTGAACTATATCCTGAAGTGCTACAAATGAACCGAATCAGGAGATTATATTTTTAACAATTGCTATGCCCGTGACTTTTGTAGTGGGACTAACTTAAACCTTTTGCTAAATGAAGCTTGAGAAGAGTCTTATTGAGTATTTGAAGTGCTGGACTACCTTAATTAACATTAAATGTAACCATATTTCAGTGGTGCTCTTCTATTTGTGAACCAACAAAAAGCTATTATTACTAATTCTAATTATGTCTGTTTCAGATTCCCAATTTTTTGCATCTTACTCCTCCTGCAATAAAGAAACACTGTGCAGCTCTTAGAGGTAAGAGTTGTTTGGTTTGATTAGTTTTTTCCTTTTTAAATGTTTCTGAAAACCATCTTGTGGAGTTATAAGCCAATGCAAAATGTGACTGTGTGGTGAACTAACAGATTGAGATTTGGTCCACTTCTGAAGATGCTGCTTTGTCAAGCTGTGGTTAGTATTGTGTGCTTGCTTGCTGCTGCATTGAGCCATATAGGTGCTAGGTTGATACATGGTAGGTGGTTTGCAGCACAACAGTAAGGCTTTTGTTTTACCTTTTCATTATGCCCTGCTTGTGCTGGAGAGCAGGTAAAGACTACTTGGGAGAAACAGGAGATTTTTGCCTGACTTTTCAGTAAGGGTAAGAAAGAAGATGCAGTGGCTGCAGGTCAGTCAGCCTCACCTCTGTCCCAGATTGGGAACTATAATGTTAAAAAAAAATCATTTAGGGACTAGAAGATTGCTATTCAACCCCATAATTCTGCTATCTCTTCATAAACTCACAGCAAGGCAGCTCATTCTCCTTTCCTCCCCCTCCAGCCATGTGTCTGGCAGGAGCTGCTTTATCGGGACAAACATGTAAGGAGCAGACCTGGTTTGAGGCCTCCAGAGGCTGTGTTTAGGCCTCTTGGATGGCAGAGGCATGGGCAGGGGGTGAGGATTGGAGCACTGGGGATTACAGATTTAGTTTTGGGTTGGGGAAAAATTCAAGGGGGTTCGCTATGGATTTTATATCTGCCTTGTAATTCCTGTCTGTAACTCTCTCTCCAAATGTAATTCTGGTTTTTCTCCAATTCATTTGAGAGCTTCACTCTGTCAGCTCTTTAAACCCATGACAACCTCATTGCCTGAAAAATGGTGAAGCAAACGTTCCTGGAAGCCACTTGCAAACATGCAAAAACCTGTTCTGTAATAGTGAGTGATGGTGAAGAGCACAGCCTCTTCAGGTCTGCTGATAATGATGAACTGGGAAGTAACAGAGCTGCCATTCAGAGGCACTTCAGCAGGGAGGAAAAAATTGGCTGGCAAGTCCTGGATCTGAAATGGAATAAGCCATGCATAGTACAGGCACATGGCCAGGGGCAAACAGCTCTGAAGTTCTGCAGGAAAGGCCAGTGTGAAGTGGTGGGCATTTGAAGGCTGCTGATGCAGGCTGAAGGCAGTGTGCCCTTGTGGCAGGGAAGGGCACCACACACTGACCTGGAGGACAGAGAGCATGGGCACCATGGGCAGGAAAGGCACTCTTTTACTTCTCAGCATTGCATCCAGTTTGGGCAAAAAAGGAAGATGTGGATCGGCTAAATGAGGGCCACACAGATGACCAGAGGGCTGGAACACCTCTCCTGTGAGCAAACACTAAGAAAGTTGGGGTTGTTCAGCCTGGAGAAGGTGGCTCCAGGGGGACCTTACTATTGGCTGTAGGGACAGCATAAAGAACAATGGTTTTAAACTGGTCGAGGGTAGATACTCAGATCGGGCATTTGTTATGACAAGGGTGGTGAGCCATTGGAAAAGCTTGGCCAGACAAACTGTGGATATCCCATCACTGAATTGATTCAGGGTCAAGTTAGATAAGGCGTTGAGTAACTGGATGTAGAAAGATGTCCCTGTCCAAAAAAAAAGTAAAGTAGTTGGACTATATATCTTTGAAGGTCTGGTCCAAACCAATTTACAGTTCTACTTGGCAACTTGTGAGATTGCATCTGGAGCACTGCATTCTGTTTTGGGAAACCTGGCACAAAGCCAGGCATTGAAGTATTGCAGCAAGGATAGCAGAGGCCCTGCTTTTACCTAAATGAATGTGTGATCTAGAAGGAATACTTTATAAAAGATACACCCAAACAACCCAACAAATGTGACTTGGAGTGTTTTTCCTTTGTTCTGCAGATTTCTGCACTGAATGGCCGAGTGCTCTGGACAGCGATGAAAAATGTGAGCAGCATTTTCCCATTGAAACTGAAACAGTGGATTATGTTTCTGCAGGGACATCTATTCGTAACCCCAAAGCCAGAGTGGTGACTTTAAGAGTAAGTAGCAGTTTTGCTAAACAGCCTTTGTTTAAAAAACCCAAACAGCTGAGTTTCAAAACATGTAATCACCTGACACAATTTCCTAAAGAGAAGGCAAATGTGAAGTCAAAGTGGTGTTTCTGTGTTACGTCTGGTGACAGCAGTTGGCACCATGCAGCAGTCTGGTGATTGTCAAGCCAATCCTTAGCTGTGCAGCAAGTGAGGCCAAGCCAGGAAGTGAAGGTTGAGTTAGGTCAGTGTGGGCCCTGTCTAGATCCAGGCTGTAGTTGTTTTAAGGCTTATTGGAATATTCTAATATGAGAATTTAGATCATTGGTTGTAAAAGAATAATGATAAATAGTGAGTGATATCATTCATTGGTTTGCTAAAAGGTATAAACAACTCTTTTTTCCTTTTCTCTGTCTCTCTTCCTTTCTCTCTAACCTCTTCCACAACCTTGGCTGACTAGATAACACATAAGCCTTGCTGGTTGTTTTCTGTCTGGGGAGAAAGGAAGGGTGGTGTGAGTCCCTTCTGGACTTTCTTTGCCTGGAGGGAGGTTTTGATTGCCGTGTTATTTCTAAATTGTTTATAATTGTAAATGCATGTAAACATATTGTGTATATATGCTTGTAAATTTAGCTTTGCTATAAATGTAGTTTTATCTTTCTTCCAAGCTGTTTGAGCTAGTCTGGTAAATTTCATTTGCAGGGGAAGTTCCCAACCGGTTATACAGACATAATTATGCTGTGGCTCAGGCAGAGCTGGAGAAGTGGGGCTTAGGTGCAGCTTCTCAGTAAAAGCGAGCCAGGCCCAACTTGTCATGTCCCTTGTTCAGTAAGCGCTGATTGAAGGCTGTGTGGCTGCACTGTATGGAAGGACACTGTGTGTAAAGTAGCCTTGAGCACAAGCTGAGGGACCCTTAGAAAGGAGTTCTGTGTTCGTAAGGGGTTTGGGAAGTGGTAGTGCCTTCAGAGGTTATTGTATGATCTAATACACCCATCAACTAAGTAGCAAGCTCTGTTCTTGCAGCTCTACCATTGTTTTAAAGGCTGGGTGCACCTAATAGGTCCGGTAGGATTAGACTTGACAAAATGGGAGTTGGAGAACAAAGGCAGGTGAGGTCCTGCTCACCAGTATTCCAAGCATGCATAGTAAATGAGTATGTAATTCCTTAAAAAGGAGGTCTTACATGTCATCTATGGAGTAATGAATGGTAGGGCACATTCTGGGTTTGCTGGGACAGATCGCAGGCCATTAGCAGTTCTGAGTCAACTAGAACAGCTGACTTGAGTTGGTTACAGGTGTGTCCCATGGACATCACACAGTATAAAGGAGGAAGTTTGCTGAGAAGGGACCCTCCTACTTTGGCTTCTTACCTTCCTTCTCACTCCTCTTTTCACCCCATTCCTGCTCCTGAGGCCTGCCTTCCAGTTTAAGGTGAGTGCTGGACTAAGCGTGGCTTTGCCTACTTTGTATCGCCATTGGTGCAAGATTGGCTGCTCCATTAATTTTCAATTCAACCTCTGCATTTTCTTTTCTGTTCCTGATTCCCTCTTGTCTGTAGGGGTCATCAAGTGGCAGAGTAAGTGCTGGAATTTAGCCCCAAGTTCAGGCTAAATGTAGACGTGGCTCTTTCAATATTAGAGGCTTAAATGTTAAAACCCAGATTTCCCCTCCCCTGTTTTATATAAGGTTAGTCTGTTTTCCATTTCTAGCAGTAGGGTGTTTTTTCATTTTTGGGCAGTATTTTTGTTGGTGGTGTTTATGAAAGCTTCTATTTTCTTTTAAGTCTTTCAGTGTACTTATGGAAAGCTAACGTGAATATGAAATACAACTGCAAACTTAACCGATAGCTCTGAAGGAAAAAAAAAAAAGGTTTGAATAGATACATTCCACCCAAGCCCTCTGGCATTTGGATGGAAATAAATTTGTTTTTGTATTCAGATGGTACTCACCTGGTGGCAAGCTTTCTGGCACCATGTGTCAGAAGTAGTTATGTAAATGCATCCCTAAGAGCTGTTCTTTTCATTCTTGGTAAAGAGATCTGCCTGACTCGCACAAAATACTTTGACGGTGCAGAGACTGGCTTTGTCCAGGTAGCTAAAGGTGTTTTCTTTTGTATTTGAAGGTTAAACTTTCTAACCTGAATTTGGACGAGCACGCAAGGAAGAAGCTGGTTAAGCTGGTGGGAGAGCGGTACTGTGCGGACACGGACATGCTCACTATCACAACAGACAGGTACCCTTGCAAGAAGGAAAAAATGGCTAGTAGGAAGGGCTGGGTGTCTTCCAGTCCTCTCATTGTCTTGGTGAATTGTATTTTTAGAGTAAAATGATTCAAACATCCCAATACTCCTCTTATTAACAGTAAAAATTCTACTGTATGGATCACTTCAGGTCTAATCTAATCTATGGGAAGTACTGCTAGTTACTGAAGCTCTGCATTTATAATTCTCAAGTGTTATTTTCAAGTTGTCATGTTTTCCGGTTCAAAAGTCCATGGTTTCTCTTAGTTTTAACAGTAATTGAGGCATTTCAGGCAAGAAAAATTACATAGGTAAGCAGGGATTTATCAGTGTGGTGATTTTTTTTTTTTCTGCATGTAAGCAAATCCTCAAGTGCCTGTAATTCAGAAGGCTGCACTGTGTTGAATTCTGAAGCCTTTAAGAAGACACGCTCCTGAAGTACACTGTCACAGCTACCTTCAGCACTAGGAAAAGAACACCCTCGGCAGTTTTTCTTGTTCGCATCTTTTTGTTAGAATTCTTTTCCCCTCTCCAGTTCTCCAATACTGCTGTTTAATTCTATATACAATAAATAGGAAATGGATAGAATTGTATTGCTCTTTTCAGGCTGAACTTGGAAATCTTGTGGCTTGCTGGCGCCATTTGTGCCATAAACAGTTTAATATTCCCTTCTGTGGCTAAAACATCAGGATAGTTGAAAGGAGCTTACCCTGTGACCATCTGTGAATGGTCTCATGCTGTGTTCCAGAAGAAATTATGTGCCCGTTGCTATTTCACTTCATTTTCAGTAACTCCTAAGCTCTGAGCAGCAGCTTTGTTGATACAGACTTTTTCCAGGCTGCTGTTTAGATTACTGTTCACTCTGAAAGAAGTCAGGACCAGAAAGCTTGAGTCCTTATTAAAGTTTATTTTGCTAGAAAGCAAAACACTGCTTTTGCAAACTGTCTCTTTCCAACGTATCCTACTGGTGGTCCTATTTTGACTTAGGAAGAAAAGCTTAAGCCAACACAGAACAGGAACCAATGATTTAGAGCTAAAGTGCACTTCCTGGCTGCTCTCACCAGCCATCCTCCTTCCTTCACATCTGGTGGTAAAAGATCAGCTGGGTTTAAGGGAGTTGGATTCCACTTTGTCACAGAGGGCAAAGAATGTCTCTTGCAGATCTGCAGATAGTTGCATTTTGCATGTGTTCCTGCTGATGCCCTTTCTTCCTTGTTTTAACACTTGTGCCTTCGTGCCATTGCTCTTGACTCTGTCAGCAATGTGTGGATCAAACGCTCCCCTAAGATCCCCTGCATTACCAGTTAGCAATTCTGACTGTGAGTGTTCCGTATCCCAGTGGCTGCATTTCAAACAGACTGGCTGTGTTTGTGAACTTTCAGATGTCCGCTAAGAAGACAGAACTACGATTATGCCATTCACCTCCTCACAGTTCTGTACCACGAGTCTTGGGTAAGCACTTGTGAATAACTCACTTTTTCTAACGTGTGCTCTCATAAGAGAAGGTGCCATGACTCTACTGCTTGCATTATGGCAGATTCCTGTCCTCTGCCTTCTCACTTTTCTGCAAATCTGACATAGTCCTCTGTATATTTAGATCACACATTTTATGGTGAATTCTTCAGATTGTCTCCTGTGGTTTTTGATTCCTTGTGTTGAAGTCTTACCCTCAATTTTACAGTATTTTTTAACAGGGAAAAAAGGGTTAATAGTCTGAAATGAAAACCTAGAGTTATATTTTGGATAACTTAATTTTGTTTAACTATAACATGTTACTAGTCATATAGCCTAGAGAAGAGAAAACTCTGGGGGCACCTTAGAGCTCCCTTTCAATGACTGAAGGGATGCTACAGGAAGGCAGCAGAGGGACTTGTCCTGTCTCTAGGCACCCTCAGGAAAAGGGGGAATGGTTTGAAGCTGAGGGAGAGTAGGGTTAGATTGGATATTAGGAAGAAGTTCTTCAGGAGAAGGGTGGTGATACTCTGGAATAGGCTGCCCAGGGAGGTTGTGGCTGCCTCCTGCCTGGGAGGGTTGAAGGCGAGGTTGGATGAGGCCTTGAGCAGCCAAGTCTAGCTGAGAGGTGTACCTGCCCATGGTGGGGAGGTTGGAGGAGAGGACCTCTGAGCTCCATTCCAACTTGAGCCATTTTGCAGTGCACTTTACAATTACATCTTAAAAGCAAATTAAATTCAGCTCATATTAACACCACCTAGGATAGGCTTACTGCAGATTTCAGGTGCTTTGTACATGGATATTTTCCTCCCCAGCAGCACAGCACTGCACTCCAAATTTGAACTGCCTGGCAGATCACTTGGTAGTAGTAAGGAAGGACAAGAGAGCCAAACCCTGCTCACTTGATCAGCTGCAGGCAAACACCACAGCAGGCCTTTGCTCTTGCATTACTGAGTGATAGAACAGCTATCCGATAGTGCTCCAGCAGTGTTCAGTGTGTATTTAATATGCACGATTCTCTTGTCCTCTTATTACCTTTCACCTTCCATGTTAATATTTGATGAGTTCATCAGTCAATTGTATTTGTCTTTGATTTCCATGAAAAATTTAATAGTCTTCTAAGACAAGTTTGTTTGTGTTTCATGTGATGTGTTGCGTAATTGGTTTGGCGTTTTTCCATCATACTTGGTAAAGCCTTTTAATAATTTGCTGGAAAGCTCCTTTGGCTCTACCTGTTGTGGGCCAGAAGTAAACAATGCTTAGTTTATTTTCAGCTGTGTGAGCTTTCATATTGGAGGGGAAAGGATGAGCATTGGCCTTTGCTGTAGATAGCAACATCAATCCAAGCAGAGCAGGGCCATACTTTTCATGCATATGTATGGTGGAATTGAGTGAAAGGATGAGGGCACTGTTCTGTTCTTGCTAGGTAAAGGCTGACTGCATGGAAATTTTGCCCCCATTCCTGAAAACTGCCCTGTATCCCTTAGTGGATAAGGGAAGAGCAACTGATGGCATCTACCTAGAGTTGTGTGAAGTGTTTGGCACTGTCCCGCATGACATCCTGGTCAACTAAGCGGAACATCATGGACTTGAGGGGCGGCCACTGGCTGATGGCCGCACTCAGAGTTGGGGTCTGTGGCTCAATGTCCAATTGGAGACCAGCAACAACTGGAGTCCTTCAGGAGGTGGTACTGGGACCAGTGCTGTTTGACATCTTTGTCAGTGACTTGGGTAGTGGGATTGAGGCACCCTCAGCAAGTTTGTGGGTGACACCAAGCTGTGTAGACCAGCTGACAACTGAGCTGGGGCTGGTGTAAGGGTGAAGGTGGCAGTCTTATTTTGGTGGTGCCCAGTGAGTAACAGGACAAAGAACAGTAAGTACAAGCTAGAGCACAGTAAGTTCTGTCTCAACGCGGGGGACACTTGTGGTGAGGGTGGGTGAAGGTGGCAGTAGGCTGCCCAGAGAGGTTGTGGAGTCTCTTCTGGAGACTTTCAAAACCCACCAGGATGTGTTCTTGTGTGACCTGCCCTGGGTAATCCTGCTCTAGCAGGGGAGTTGGACTGGATGATCTCTGAAGGTCCCTTCCAACCCCTACCATTCTGTCATTCTGTAATACTTGTTGAATGTTAGAGCATCTTTCCCAAACCTGGACGTTTTTATGGTGTAAGAGTTTGCTGCCCTCAAGTGGTTAAAAAAGATGGCAACTGAATTTTTCACACTTAGTTTGGGATAGTAATTTGTCGCTAAAATGTGAAGTTCTGTTACGAGTTCAGAGCAAGAAGGAAAAAGTGCAGCACAAGGTTAATTTTCCAGTAAGGAAAAACATTTGTAGCCATTATAATGGGGAGGAATCTCAAAAGGATGGAATGAGGAGGGAATGACTTCTGGCTCTTTTAAAGAAGACTACAAAAAGATGCAACAGTTTTTCTCACTCCAGTTCCACATTTTCAACATACACAAAAGCAGAATGACAAGGAGTGGAGGATGTTGTTCTGCATGACGCAGCCAAGGTCTTGAAAGGATAGTGGAAAGTTGCCCTTGCGTTTTCTCTTCTCCAGTATATTTCTTTAAGGCATAGTAAGAGTAATATCAGAGTAATGCTGTGCACATTTCTGAACTGTGTTGCTTGTTCTGGTAGTGTAGTGATGGATGTCCAACAGAAATAAACCAGTCTGATGAAGAACAAACCTGTTAAAATAAACCAGAAGGAATAGTCAAGTGGGAAGTGGCTACTGAATAAGCAGCCAAAAGTTCTTCTGAGTTGCATCTCTTTGCATTGTGCCTGCACTGCAGATGTTAATAGTACTTGAAAGGACAGAGAAGTTGAAGCTGAAAGGGAAGGCAAAAGCCTGCAGAGTGGACAGCTGATGACACTAGAGCCTTAATTAAAATTCATCTGTGAACCCCAAAGCTGTGTAGCTCGAATGAATTTGAGAAGAGGGCCTCCCACTGCTTTTGCATCCCTTTTTGAGCAGAACATTCAGTTGCAAGGCACTTGCAGGATGGGGAGTTTGTGTGTGTACACAGCTGAGTTAATGGTTTGTGCATCACAACTGGGGATAACCCTGAAAGCCACTCTATGAATTCTGAGTGAGACTGCAAGGCTTGTGATGTTGCCACCATACTGAGTTTCTGGGTGCACGCCTACCTAGGGTACTTCTGCACAACAAAACACAATTCCAGGTTCTCTTTCTTCTTTGTGCTGTATGTCTGGACATGTACAGCAGGAGAACTTTGCTTGGAGCTGTGGCCACCAGCACTGCAGCAGTGAGTGCTGGCTGCTTGTTGCAAGGCTAGGACATGGATTCTGAAACTTTCCTCCATCTCTTCATGCCTTGCTCACCCCTTGAATCTTATTTTAAACCCATTTCAACAAATCCATTCAGCTGAGCTGGATTCCACAGAACAAATAGCCTAGTTTCTTTGGCCTCCTTTGGCATCTTGCTCTGCATTGCTCGTGAGAGATAAGGAAACCTCAATCTGTTTATCAGCCTGCATCTCCAAAATGCTCCCAGTTCATGTGTGCAGAGAAGGGTTTTGCTGAGAAGGTAAGTACAATAACTGTAATGAGTTCTTGTCTTGGGTATAACTTAAAGGTGTCTAGACGCCTCACAGTGGTCTTTTGTTTGAACTTCAAAGGCGAGTTTGGTCCAGGAAGTGACTGGGATCAATACCCATATTGCATTACTCTTGAGAAACCCTATCCTTGTGAGAGAAACTTTGGCTTGGAAGTGCTTTGAGAGTGCAGAGTGGGTGGGAAATGTCTTGAACAGGCATTATGCAGCTGAACAAGGGGTGTAGAACAAGGTGATGTTAACTTAAACTCTGTGACTCTCCATATTGACTTGCAGTATTTGTCACACACACAAAGAACACATCCACATCCTTATACCCACTTGTTCCACTGTTTCAGCCATGCAGGCTGCAGGATGGCTTTTTCTGTTCTTGCCCTCCAGAAGTTGAATGAGGCTCTTTTACTTCTGTCCAGGTTTTAATGTCAGGTCATGTGAGCCTTTGAGCAGTGTTCATCACTGTTTCTGAGTATTTGGTCTCAGAGGTTTAGAAAACAAGAAATTTCATTCCCCAGGTGCAGCATTTGTTGAAGTATTTTTAAATGCAAATAGCCCAAGAACACAGAGTTGTAGGGGAAAAATAGTCTTGAGCCTTAATTAAAGATGATTAAATGTTGTGGTTTTGACTACAGCAATCTTTAGTAGTGGCTAGAATCCAGAATGGCTCAGGCTGGAAAGGACCTCAGAGCTCACTTCCTCCAACCTTACCACCATGGGCAGGGACACCTTTCAGCTAGACTCAGCTGCTCAAGGCCTAATCCACCTTGGCCTTCAACACTCCACAGGCA
>VWYK01058306.1:0-14420 GCA_013399775.1 Semnornis frantzii | reverse complement strand
AGTTAGCCTCAAGCCAGCACAGAAAGAAACTAGTTTGGGTGAAACTCCATTTATTGCTGCGATATCTGTGGGGTTTTTTTTAAACTAAAAATGCCTTTTACACCTAGAAAATGGGTTCAGAGATGAGAAAAGGCATTTAAAAGTTGCTCAAACTATCAGCCTATATATTGCTTTCAAATACTGTTTATCACCCATTCCTGGGTTTGCCCTCTCTGCTGCACTTTCTGGCGTTCGTTTGTGCATGTATATAAAGAGCATCTTATTAGTGAACTGGTTTTAAGTCAGACACATAAGGCTCTACAGAGGGACCTGGATGGGCAAGACTTAGAATACGGATGCAAAGTGGGGTCTAGCCTGTGTGACATGGGACAGATGCAGCTGAGCACACTCAGAGCAGGGAGCTCAGAAGCACTCCTGTGACCCTGGCTCAAGCTAAAGAGGTTGATCCTGCGCTAATACTTTTATTCTTGAGAGCCTGGTGATGCCTCTATGTCACTGTGACATAGAGGAGGACCTGAAAAGTTACTAACTGCACATCTTTGGTGATCCTGAAGTAATTTCTTTCCACAACTTTAGCTAAACTTCATCTATTAAGAGTAAAAAAAATGCATTGTGGCACACAACACAGTATGGCAGCATTGCATCTCCAGCTGCCAGGTTTTGCGGGTCATCTCAGATGAAATAAAAAGACAAACGTGGCAGCTGGATATATTTCTGCACTCTGCAGCTCATGTCTTCACTGACCAATCAAGGAAACCAACAGCAAATGCACAACTCTCCACCAAAAAAAAAGCTATTTTTAGGTGTTCTTTCCTTTTCCACTGTGGTTACCCTGAAGTAAGAGATGCTATCACAGAGTAGAACTACTCGCTGGTGTTTACACACTGCTGGTTTGTACATTGCCTTCCCACATGTGAAATTGCTTTGTGTTCAAATACCCTGTGCTGGAATCAAAGTCATAGAATCATAGAATGGTGTGGGTTGGAAGGGATCTTGAACATCCTCTAGTTCCAACCCCACTGCCATGGGCAGGGACACCTTCCACTAGAACAGGTCACTCAAGGCCTCATCCAACCTGGCCTTGAACACCTCCAGGAAGGGAGCTTCCATGCCCTCTCTGGGCAACCTATTCCAGTGCCCAACCACCTTCACTGGAGAGAATTTCTTCAGTCTAAATCTCTCCTCTTCCAGCTTCAATCCATTCCCCCTCATCTCATCTCTACAAGCCCTTATAAAAAGTCCCTCCTCAAACACACATTTGTAAAATCTTACATGTTTCAAGACAGTTCCTGTTTCTACAACAGCAGCAGTTTCTTTGCTTCTAGTGCCAAGCTTCCCTCCAGACAGCCCTCTCCCCAGAGCTGTCCATCCCTGGGCTGCATTGCTACTTCCTGCTTGTTGTTCAACCTGCCGCTTTCTGTAACTTCTTTGGCTTCTATTCCACTCTTGTCAGACCTCATCTGAAGTACTGTGCCTACCTCTGAAGCCCTCGACACAAGAACATGGATCTACAGGAGGCCAGAAAGATGATCAGAAGGATGAAGTACCTCTGCTGTTAAGACAGGCTGAGATAGTTGGGGTTCAGCCTGGAGAAGAGAAGCCTCTGGGGAGACTTTAAAGCATCTTCCAGTATTGGAAAGGGAACTAAAGGAAAGCTGGAGAGGGCCTTTTTGTAAGAGCATGTAGTGACAGGACAAGGTGTAATGGCTTCATACTGGAAGAAGCTGGATTTAGATTAGGCATTAGGAGGAAATTCTTCCCCATGAAGGTGGTGAGGCACTGGAACAGGTTGTCTAGAGAAGCTGTAGGTGCTCCAAGAGTGGAAGTGTTCAAAGCCAGGTTGGATGGGGACTCCAGCAAGCTGGTCTCTGCCCATAGCAGAAATTTTGGAACTAGATGATCTCTGAGGTCCCTTTCAACCCAGACCATTCTATGAGTTCTCCGTTCAATAACTCCCACTACTGGCACCTACACCTAGCTTCCAGCACCTGGGACACACATAGCCCAGTTGTTGTTGGAACTCAGCTGTGCCCTGTGGTTTGGAAAATGTCTTTTAATATTTCTTGGGTTTTCAAAGTATTTTGCTCCAAAATTAAGGGACCTGGTGACTTCTTAAATGTGTGCTTAATATATGGCACTTGTCACGGCCATGCCCTTGCACCAGTGGGTTTTAACGAGCTCCCTTTATAATGTCTCTGCTGCAGTGGCTTATAGATTTTTACTTTCAGCAGTGTAACTGCAGGATGATGAGCTAAGGGAAGTGCTTAGATACTTAGAATAGCTCAAGCAAAAAGACAGAAGATTAGAGCTAAGCAAAAATAATAACAGTAAATAAGCACTGTGAGTAAATACTATCAGAGTCAGCAAGAGGACTAAGTGGCATTTGGTCAACCGTAGCACCCATGAACTGTGTGCTCTTCTGCTCATGATGCAGCTGTGGAGTTGCACCTCTTTACAGCCCGTATCTGCATCAGCCTTGGTGATAAGGAGGCTTTTACACACTGGGATGTACCTGATGAGCTGCACAGTGGTTTGATGTTCCTCTGTGGGTGTGACCTGCTGCAAGCCCTAGTAAAACAGGAGTGCGTGAAGTGCCAAAGAAAAAGGATAAATTGAGGGGTTGCAAGAGTTGTTATTGTAGGCTCTTCTGACTTAGCTGAGTGAAAGAGCACCAATTCTGGGGGGAAAAAAATTGTATTTATGATGGCAGTTACTCTTAATCTCTCCCTAAATAGCACTCTTCCATTTTTAAGGTGTGCTGCTACCTCAGAAAGCTTTGCTTGTAGGCGATTGTGCTGTTGGTAATCAAGCTGGTGTGATGCATCTAACAGACCTGTATCTTACAGCTCTGTCTCATTTGCTCTTACAGGAAGTCATTTCACTGATTGCTTGGGTTGGTTGTGCTGTTTGGGGGTTGTTGGGTTTTCTTTTTTTCATTCACCGTGCCAGGAATGAAGATGTGGCAGCTAGACCCACACTTTGTTCCGAGCTCTTGTCATCCAGACAGCTGGTTTGAGGATGTGCTGGATTCGTGATGATTTCCTTTCTAAGCATTGAAACCCATACGCTAAACCTGCTGTTTCTTGCCTGCTGGCTGATCGTGGCTGCGTGTTCAGCTTGAGCAGGGAGGAGACAAGCTTGCTTTCTCGCAGAGGGAAATCAGATTTTAAAAGCATTTAGAAGATGATGGCTGGTGCCTGCTTGCAAACCTGCCAGCGTATTTTAATTTTTAGCTTCAGCAGATTGCATTGCATGTCTTCTGGCCTGCTGGTATCAAAGTGTGGTTTTAACAGGCAAAGACAACTGTGGTCATTACTCTCCTTGGCCAGCCCCGGTTTTGAGAGCTGTGTTTTGGTTGCTGCTCAGGCAGCCCACACAGTTAAGCAAAGGGTTAAGTGTTCTCTCCCTGTGACAGTTCCTCAGTTGCTATAGATTAGCAGAGCTGACTTCAGCAGAAGCAGATCTATTTCCAGAATCTCAGGATATGGTCTCTTGAGCTAGATTAGAATTAAACAAACTTGTTCAATTAGCAGCAATTACATTTGACAGTGAAGGGATAATAGAGGATCTTGCTCATAGGTGCCTGTCTTTGATCTTAGGCCGCTGAACCATTTAACGATTCTGTTTGGTTTGCTGCTGCAAGCTACCAACCAGACAAAAACAATTTAAAAACAATGAGTTCTATGATTTTCAAAGGCCTCTGCCACTCAGTGCTGCTGCCTAAATCTCTTTGTGCGTGACTCAGGAAGCAGTGGCAGCAAGAAGAGCTGCAGTGAGAAAAGGCAGAAAGAAAAGAGGCGTGAGGGGAGCAGGGGTAGGGGGGGCTGAAAGGGATCTCTTGATGGCAAAGCTGAGGCATGAGTGGCCAGAGAAATAAATCAAAGGTGGGATTGCTTATTTTTCTGGCTTTTCCTGGATTTGTGCAGGAGGCAGGGACATATGCTTAGGATTAAAGCTAATGTGCCTTTCAAACAAAAAAAGCATTCTCTGGGGTTTATGTTTTCTGTCCTCAGAACTCTTGCATTCAGCATCGAAGTCGGTAGCAGATACACAGGAAAAGAAAAGTCTCCCTTCAGTTCTCCTGGACTAGACATGAAGGATGTGGATGCAACCTTTCTCCAAACAAAAACTTGATACCACTTCTTATCTCTAGCTAGCTCAGCTCTTCTGCTTAGTGCTACAATAGAGTTTTTCTCTTCTTCTGTAAAATGTTGCCGAATACATCCTGTAACAAAGGCTCCCAGTAACACAGGTGCTGAAGGGCAGCACAAGCCAGAGCAAGAATTATTTCATAGTCGACAGGCCTATAGATAACAAAAAACTTCTTTTTTCATTTTCAGGAGTACTCTGTGCTGGTGCCCTTTTGCTTACCCAACTGTCAAGAGCAGTCAATCCATGCAAAGTAAGTCATAGTGAGTCCTGCTTATTAACAATTAATAGCTGAGAAGATTTCAAGGCTATCAGAATATGGAAAGTGTGGGTTTATGCAGTCATACCAATGACATTTAGAGTGCTATTCATAATATTCAGTCCTGTCTTTCTCAGAAGAATAGGAAAGCCCTATCACAATAATTAAACAGATGTATTTCTGTTATTATTCTGACAGGTTTATCAGAATAGCATATTTCAGATTTCTGTAAACTATAACAAGATATGACAGGCAAACTAGATAAGAAGGGATAAACATCTTCATGAGGGAAAAATTGGAGTAATTATATATTGCACTTGTAAGACAGGGATGTTGTTGGAAAGCAAGACAAGCAAGGAAATTGCAACCATTCCAAGGCCATAGGCAATCTGAACTAAATATTCTGCTTCTTATAGTTGCCAACTGGAAAAATATTTGCTACAGCATAGGGAGATTGAAGGGGAATAGAAAACAGGAAGCTCTTTCATATGGCAGGCGACTGTAATGGGTGTCACAAACAAAACCTAGCCGTTTTTATTTGTCCCTTTCGTTGTGCTAATGAGACTCTCTTGCTTATAAAGGGTTTCACTTGGCCATTGAGCTTTCTGCCAGCTCAGAAATTGGCTGGGACTATACAGCTGTATTGTATGTTTTAGCACCTGTTGTTATGGTCATTACTCAGGGATAGTGACAATTGCCCTTTGGTCTTTTGTACATGTTGTTCTTTCCAGCTTCTCTATGGCTTATTGTTTTTTTGTGCTCTGAACCTGTCATCTTCCCAGCCTGAATAATTTTCTCGCTGTAGGACAGTTAGTGCCTCATCAGTCAAATACTTCACTGTGGAAATGATTTATTCCAAGCCGTGGGGTTTTACAAAACTAGCAAGATCACTTTCCTGAATGACACAAATGATGCCATTACTAAATATAATGCAGAGGGATTTATTGCACTGTCTGCTTTATCATAAACAGCAAGTGCTGTGCCTTGCATGGTGTCAGGTAGCATTACTACAGGTCCCATTTATTTCAGTACCTGTGAAAATGCTGCCCTGGGCCAGGGAACAGAAGGAGCATTGAAAAGTACATCCCCTAGCAGGACCTCTGTGAGTGGGAGGCTTCCTTAGGATGATGTGGACTTGCAACAGCTTCATTCCTGCTCCATGACCTCATGCACCAGATCGAAAGATATGTGTAAGTGCTGAATGTATGTATTGGATGCCCAGTTGCAAGGGAATGCTAGGAGGGAGCCAACTGTGTGAACCCTGCAAGCAGTGTGAAATACTTGGCAGATTCGAAGTCTAAATTCAGTGGCACAGTGGATCTGATTGCCACAGGCTAGGATCCTGTACAGCCACTCAGGTCTTTCGGATTTACAGATTCATAATATGGGTTGGGTTGGAAGGGACCTTAAATGTCATCTCATTCCAGTCCCCCTGCCATGGGGGCACCTTTCACTACACCAGATTGCTCAAGGCCTCATCCAACCTGGCCTGGGAACATCCACAACTTCCCTGGGCAACTGTTTCAGTGTCTCACCACCCTCACTGTAAAGAATTTCTTCCTAATGTTCAGTCTAAATCTCCCCTCTTTCAGCTTGAAGCCTTTGCTTCTTGTCCTGTCACTACAAGCTCCTGACAAAAATCCCTCCTCAGCTTTCTTGTAACCCACTTCAGGTACCAGAAGGATGAAAAACATAGAAGGCTGTGACCACATTGAGTTTACTGTGCCAGAAGCAACATACAGCAAGATGAGCTGAACATAATTGGATTTTCAAATTCTCTGCTAAGGAAGGGGAGAACACAGTAATAAATTAAAAGAACAAAATATAAATAGAGAGAGTGTTATACCAAGTGTTCCAAACCCAGAAAAGAATCCTTTCTTAGCTGTACAACCATGACTTAAACTCTATGTCAGAGTGCTTTCATGAAGCTGGTCATACCTGTCAAGTCCAATCTGTAGTTAATATACTGTGCTGAATAATGATTATCTGGATGCATTTGGGGGGTATTCTGGTGAGTTCAGCATGCAGATGTGTTGGCTGATAGAGACAGTATTATTTAAAATTTTGCCAGTGGTTATATTCACAGGGAGATGAGCAGTTATTTATGGTCTAGCACCTTGGAGTTGTCTGGTGGGCAAGGCTTTCTGTAACATCAATGAACACTAGACTCATTTTTTCCACATGTATTCAAATTCCTCCTCCTCCTCTACCTTGTTTTGAACTTTCCAGTAAAAAAATTCAAGCCAAAAAATGACCAAAGACATAGGAAGTGACCTGTGCTTACTTCCTTTGAAATGAGAATCTCAGTTCCAGTCAGCACATTTGAGTTCTGTTGACCATGTAGATTGAGGTCCAACCACAAATGTTTTTAAATTTCCACTGTGCAGAGTCCACTACAAAGCTAATTGATCAATTATATTATTAATTTTCTCTTACTGGAACTATTGTTTCCCAGACCATCTTGAAAATGAGGATTTTTTTTTTTCCTGTGTTGATGTTATCAATTCTGAATTTAATTACCTTTTTTATTTGGGGTAAACTAAATGCCAGGTTTTAGACAGATGATCGTCAGTCCAAATGTGGCAGAGGGATGCAAGAGGAGATGCTACTTGGAATTTTTATTCTGAAGACATGAAATATACAGAGCTGTTGCCTAATAAAGGCTTCTGCTTTCTCTAACAGATTTGTAGACAGATAGTTGAAGACAAGTAGCCTGTAACTTGTAGCTGGATATCCAGCTTGACTGATACAGTCCTTTCAAATCATGGTCTAAGTACGCCCTGAAAGAGTGGGAAGAGCATGAGATACAATCAAAATGCAGATCTTCTCAGTGAAATAGAGCCCATGTGTTTATGGGTTGTAACTGATCACAGAATCACAGAATGTTAGGGGTTGGATGGGACCTCCAGAGATCATCCAGTCCAATTCCTCTGCCAGAGCAGGGTCACCTAGAGCAGGTCACACAGGAATGCATCCAGGCAGGTTTTGGAAGTCTCCACGGAAGGAGACTCCACAACCTCTCTGGGCAGCCTGTTTTGGGGCTTCAGCAACCTCACCATAAGTTTCTCCTCATGTTGAGCTGGAACCTCCTGTGTACAATGGATTGTAGCCATTGTTCCTTGTCCTCTCACTGGGCACCACCAAAAAGAGCCTGACATCTTCATCTTGACACCCACTCCTCAGGTATTTATACACCTTGATCAGATGTCCTCTCACCCTTCTCCTCTCAAGGCTAAACAGCCCCAAGGCTCTCCCTTCATAGGGGGAGATGCTCAAGTCCCCCAGTCATCCTCATGACTCTCCATTGGTGAGGTCCTTGTCTCTCTTGATTTGAGGAGCCTAAAATTGAAAACAGTATTCTAGGTGTAGTCTCACCAGGGCAGATTAGAGAGGCAGGAGAACCTGCCTAGACCTGCTGGGCACATTTTTCTTAATGCACCAGTAGGTGATAAGAAGGACAAAACTTGGTTTTGGAGAGGATTGTAGATTGTGCTAGTGATGAGAGAGATTTTACTCCCCAGCATTGAAAGCCCTTTCCACTCCAGCATGCCAAATACTGCTTCACCTAACATTTGAAACTCAGCAGTGGATGGTGATTTATTTTGGAGTGCTTTGTTGGCTTGTTTGGTTTGGGTCGTTTCTTGGTTTTGGTTTTTTTGGGGTTTTTTTTGCATCTGTGGTTGGTTGGTTTGTTCCTCTGGATTTCTTTCCTTTCCTTTTGATTCATTTCAGTTCTTTTTGTAGGACTAGCTCCTTTTTATTGTGTGATTTTAAAGTTCTGTGTGAAGCAGGGCTAGGGGCTCCACATTAGTTACCTGCACATGAAGTTGCTCCATATTACTTTGAACATCCTAGAGGGTCTCAGATATCCTCAGGCAGCTGCCAAATGCTCTGTGTGATTTGTTTTCTTTTTATAGTACCCAGCTGAAGGCCACAGAGGATACTGGAACACCTAGATGGCATCACCAGCTGCCTGTTTGCACATCTATTAATCTAATCTTTGTGATGGACTCCAGTCTGTAGGTTGATGTATTTACATAGAGTACAATATAGAACAATTTTGGTTGGAAAAGACCTCGAAAATCAGTGAGTCAAACTATTCTCCTACTCTACCACAAACCATGTCCCTCAGCACCACGCCTCAGTCTCTCTGAAATGCCTCCAGGGATGGGGATTCAGCCATCTCCCTTGGGAGCTGATCCTGGTGTTCAAGAACCCATTTAGGGAGGAACTTTTCTTCTAATCTCCAACCTAAATCCTCCCTGGTGCAGCGTGAGGCCATTTCTGCTTCTCGTATCGCTTGTTACTAGGGAGAAGAGACCAACACCCATCTGGCTCCAACCTCCTTTCAAGGAGTTGTAGAGAGCCAGAAGGTCTCCCCTCAGCCTCCTTCTCTCCAGGCTGATTAATCCAAATTTCCTCAACTGCTCCTCACCTGTCCTGTTCTCCAGACCCTTCGTCAGCTTTGCTGCCCATCTCTGGACCCACTCCAGCACCTCAATGTCTTTGTTGTAGCAAAGGCCTCAAAACAGCACAGTACTCAAGCTGTGGCCTCCCCAGTGCTGAGCACAGGGGGACAATCACTTCCCTGGTCTTGCGGGTCACACAATTCCTGATCCAGGCCAGGATGCTGGTGGCCTTCTTGGCCACCTGGGCACACAGTGGCTCACCTTCAGCCCCCAGGTCATTGTCTGTTGGGCAGCTTCCCACCCACTCCTTCCTCTAGCCTGGAGTGCTGCATGGTGTCATGACCCAAGTGCAGTTCTCTCCAAAAAGACAACCAGCAAAATTTTTAAAGGATATTGGACTGAAAAGCAAATGTTAATTATGCTCTATGTGGTATTTTTGCTGTTGCTATTATGCTCATCTTACATTAACAACTAAATTTCCAAGACTTGCTTAGCTGAACGCGTAGCTTTCTGCCTGAGCTTTGGAAAGTGCCTAGGCAGGGTAAATCTGCTGCAAGAAGGCACAGCTCACTCTCCTTGGTATTTCTGGAAGCAAGACATTTACCCTTAGAAAAGAGCATGTCCATAGTATCTATGGGAACCCATCTACTTTGAAAAGCTCCTCTAATTATTTAACTGAAGAGAAGCAACTTCTGAGCAGAGCTCAGGCACAGCAGCAAGAAGAATCAGGGAATATGAGGAATATATAATTATTTTCAAGAAAGCTGCTGGCAAACACCATAGCCATTTCAGTTAGGTGTCATCTGGAGGCCACATCTGGAGTACTGTGTCCAGTTCTGGGTCCCTCAGTTCAAGAGGGACATAGAACTGCTTGAGAGAGTCCAGCACAGAGCTACAAAGATGATGGAGTGGAACATCTCTCTTACAAGGAGAGCCTGAGAGAGCTGGGGCTATGCTGCTTGGAAAAGAGAAGACTGAGAAGTGATCTCATCAATGTTTATCAATATGTAAAGGGAAAGTACCAGAAGGTTGGAGTCAGGCTCTGCTGGGTGATGCCCAATGACAGGACAAGAGGCAATGGTGGAAGCTGAGGCATAGGAACTGTCATGGAAACATGAGGAGGAATTTTTCCCTGTGAGGGTGACAGAGGTTGTCTGCCTGGACAGGCTGTCCAGGGGAGCTGTGGAGTCACCCTCTCTGGAGATATTCAAGACCTGCCTGGATGTGTTCCTGTGTGATCTGATCTAGTGCTCCTGCTCTGGCAGGTGGGTTGGACTGGATGAGCTTTCAAGGTCCCTTCCAGCCCCTGACATTCTGTGACTCTTTGATCTGGTAGCTTCTTCAAAAAGCACAATAATTGAGCTGTGTGTGGGAGAATGGGGGGCACTGGGAGGCTTTTGTGCAGCAGTTCAGAAGGACTTGGTCACAGGCTGTGATTTGCCAAGCAGATCTGCCAGCACAGGCAAGCAGGTCCTGGTGGCAGGATCTGACAAATGGACAAGCAAATCTGCTGTGCTGTGGGGGGAGATAAGCAGTGCTGTGGTGAGACACAGAAAGACAGTGATGTCAGAAGTGTGGTCAGGGAATGCAGCCACTGGATGTTGTCTATACTCAGTGGAGAAAGGGATATGTATAACAGATGGCCTGAGAACAGCAGTAGTGAATTAATCAGGATGCAAGATAATGAGGATCCAGATGACAGATTTAGTGTGTAGATGCAGACAAGCTAGACATGAGAAGCACTGCAGCGTTTGGAATAGCAACCCATGCACGTGGGCTTAGAGTTTGCTTGGGGAGGACTTCTGGATGTCATCAAATCCAGACCCTTGCTCACAAAGAACAGGTTTCAATGGGCAGTCCAGCCCAGTCCAATTCAGGAATGGATTCCTACACTTTCTGGGCAACCTGTTCCCATCCCTAAGTATCTTGATTGAGGATTTTTTTTTTTCTGTGTCTACAGAGAATTCCTTTTGTTGGAACCTGACTTGTCTCTTGGTCTTTCACTCCACAGTGCTCAGAAGAGTCTGGCTTCATCCTTTCTGTAAGCCCAGTTAGACAGCTCAAAGCTGCAGCTGGATTCTCACCTGGTCATCTTTTCTCCAGGCTGAACAAACCCAGATGCCTCAGCTTGCCAACATGAGCTGGCAATGTCCACTTGCAGCCCAGAAGACCAACACTATCCTGGGCAGGATGAGGGAGGTGATTCTGCCCCTCTGCTCAGCTCTTGTAAATATACACCTGCAGTACTGAGCCCAGTTCTGGAGACCCCAGCATAAGGACACTGAAATGCTGGAGCCAGTCCAGAGGAGGCCATGAAGATGATTAGAGGGCTGGAAGACCTCCCCTGTGGGCACAGGCTGAGAGAGCTGGGATTGTTCAGCCTGGAGAAGAGAAGGCTCTGGGGAGACCTTAGAGCAGCCTTCCAGTACCTGGAAGAGGATACCTCGAAGTCCCCTGGGGAAGGACTTTTTACAAAGGCATGGAATGATAGGATGAGGGGAAAGGGATTGAAGCTGGAAGAGAGGAGATTTAGACTGGAGATGAGGAAGAAATTCTTTCCAGTGAGGCTGGTGAGACACTGGAACAAGTTACCCAGGAAGTTTGTGGATGCCTCTTCCCTGGAGGTGTTCAAGGCCAGATTGGACAGGACCCTGAGCAACTTGGGCTAGTGAGAGGTGTCCCTGTCAACGATAAGGGGTTGGAGCTTGCTGATGTTTAAGGTCCCTTCCAGCCCAAACCGTTCTAAGATTCTCTTTGTAGGTGATTCTTCTGGTCCCTTAAGCATCCTGGTAACTGTCTGCAGGACTTGGTCCACTCTACCAATATCTTTTTTGTAATGGGTTTGCCAAAACTGGACACAAATGTCAAACAGAGGAACTGCTCACTTGTGCCAGCCAGCTATGCCACTGTTACTGCAGCCTAGAGTGGCGTTAGCATTGCTGTGGCACTGACATTCAGAGCCAGAGAACAGGGGATCTTCAGGGAAGTGGTCTTAGACACATAGAATTGTTTTGGTTGGAAACAACCTTGAGGATCATCAGTTCTCTGGCTCTGTGAATTCCACACATGGTGTATAAATAACAAGATGTGTCTATTTTAAATGTGTTTTAAAATCCAGTGCATCTCAAGTACAGCCTATGAAAATTCAGCAGGTCCACCCATGACTAGAAAGAAATACTTTGATTTTATAAACTTCTCAGTATACTTGTCCAGCAGAAATTTATCAGTGAGCATTGTGACTGAAGCTTACACTTGGTGACTTAGGGCACATGCATGTAAAAGATGTGAGAAGGACAGTGTAAGTAATAGTGACTTTTTATCCAGGATGAAGCAAGAATCACATTTCTTAGGCCTGGTTTTCATTTTCGGTGCTGGGATGAAATCATTGTCCCTTGGAAGATGTTGAGGACCCTCAAGACATGGTTTTTTTTTTTTAAATTTTTGAAGGAGTATGCAAGCTCTCAAGGTTCTAAATGTATTGCAATAAGTGTACCTTAATATTATTATTTTTCAATGCAAACCAGATGGTACCAAGCCATGATGTATATGGAAAACTTAATCTAAAGCAGCCTTGATCTGTGTCTGTAGTCCTGCCACAATCTATTTTCCTTAGCTGGTTAATTGTCTTGTAATCTGAAATCAGAAAGCATATATCAGAGATATGTGAAAACCTCTGTTTCCAGGTTTTACATTCTGAACAGTAACACTTGGTCAGTTTTGGGGGTTTTGGTGGGGTTTTTTTGGTGGGTTGTTTTGTGGTTTTGTTTGTTTGTGGTTTTTTGTTTTGTTTTTTTTTTGTTGGGTTTTTTTTTTATAAGGACTGTGGAGGATATTAACAAGTGATAGAAGAAAAGGAAATGACCTCAGGTAGCACTGGAAGAGGTTTAGCTTGGAGATTAGAAGCAACTTCTTCCCTGAAATGGTTCTCAACCACTGGAACAGTCTGCCCAGGGAGGTGGTTGGATCCCCACCCCTGGAGGTGTTGAGAGAAGGCAGAGATGTGGTGCTGAGGGACATGGTTTAGCCCAGGCCTTGGTAGTTAGAAAATAGTTTGACTCAATGATTCTAAAGTTCTTCTCCACCTGACACATTTCTGTGATTCCTTGGAATGCCTTGGGCTTTGCAGCAGATGAATTTTAGGCTCTCTCATGATCTCCTCTTCAGTATTTACAGTCTGCAGCAGCAGAAGTTGCTGTGCTGCTTGAGGATGACCTTCCAATACCATCTATCAAGTGCACAAACTCTGCCAGTACATGGCTTTGACTTTTTTTTTTTTCTCAGTTGTTTTAGTTCTCATTAATGCTAGCATGAAATCAGTCAGACCAGCAGAATTATGGTGGATTTGAGTTCACTTATGTGTTTATTTATATTCCAGTCACTCTCCTTTTTAATACTAGGTGATATATATAGGAAAAAACCCACCCCAACAATTCACCCAAAATGCAGAATGTAATCGGATATAGAACACATTAATAAAATAAAACTGCATTTGCAGGATTTGAATAAACCATGGGTAAAAGCTTTGTGACGGAATTTAAGTCTTAACCCAGCTGAGCTACAAAACCCCACAGCCCTTCTCAGCATCTTTTGAGGTCTCCATGGTGAAATGTCTCCCACCCCTCCCTACTCGCAGCCTCACCGTTGGTAATGGCACAGAGTTGAAGCAAAGGAGAGAGGAACAGAAGTGCTCAGGTGTGAAAACAAGAAAAATATGAGAGAAACCTGCAGATATTTTCTCAAAGGGCTAAAAGATCAGTCCTCTGGATAGCATGGCTGAGCATCAGAGGCGACTGCCTAATGGCAAAGAGCGCTCTGCTAGCTTCACATTAGCAAGTAATTTGGTGCTCTAAAAGGAGCAGTTAATGAAGTAAATAGCACCAAGGCCTGTGCAGCTACATTATGTGCAGCTCAGTTACTTTAGAGCAACTTTCATTTGGTCTGCTGACCAAGTAGCATCCTGGGGTGCCTTAAGAAAAGTGTGGCCAGCAGGTCTAGGGAGGTTCTTCTCCCACTCTACTCTGCCCTAGTGAGACCACACCTGGAATACTGTGTTCAATGTTGGGCTCCTCAGTTCAGGAGAGACAGGGACCTGCTGGAGAGGGTCAGCAGAGAGGCATGAGGATGAGTGGAGTACTTGAGCATCTCCCCTACAAAGAGAGACTGAGAGCCCTGGGGCTGTTTAGCCTGGAAAAGAGAAGACAGAGAGAAGATCTGATCAATGTGCACAAATATCTGAGAGGTGGGTGTCAAGTGGCTGGGGCCAATCTCTTTTCAGTGGTTAGCAGCAATAAGACAAGGAGCAACAACTACAAGCTGGAACATAGAATGTTTCACCTCAACATGCGTTCCTACACATGGTTTGGGGCGATTATTATCAATGCAGACTAGAGGGTGATGTGATAGAGAGCAGCCCCACAGAAAAGGACTTGGGGGTACTGCTGAGTGAGAAGCTGGGCATGAGCCAGCAATGTGTACATGCAGGCCAGAAGTCCAGAGGCCAGCAGTGGAGAGAGGAGATCTGCCACTGCTCTACTCTGGTGAGACTTCATCTGGAGTACTGTGTCAAGCTCTGGCACTCTTAACACAAGAAAGA
The DNA here is from genome assembly GCA_013399775.1 of Semnornis frantzii. Classification (NCBI taxonomy): domain Eukaryota; kingdom Metazoa; phylum Chordata; class Aves; order Piciformes; family Ramphastidae; genus Semnornis; species Semnornis frantzii. The sequence goes on along the minus strand of VWYK01058306.1, from coordinate 10 downwards.
TATGGACCTG
>VWYK01058304.1:282342-372407 GCA_013399775.1 Semnornis frantzii | reverse complement strand
CTCTAGAATTTACATGACATTCATGAAATCCTCCTTCTTTGGCCAGCTTTCTGCATGCATTACAGGGAAAGAGTTCTGTGTGAGCTTGGCTAGAACAATTGCCCCACAGTAGCGTGTTTGCTTTGGGGCTTTACCTCTTGTGTCTATAGGACCTGTTTCAACCCTTGTCATTGATTTTTAAGGTAGGCTTCATTATATGTTTATAATTTTGCAGCTCATGCAGCACTCTTGGTTAGTTTCACCTCTGACTTTGGATCCAGCTAAACTACTGGAAGAGTTCCCCCGCTGGCTGGAAAAGCTTTCTGCGCGCCATCAGGGCAGCATTATCATTATCATTGACTCTATTGACCAAATCCAGGTATGTTTGCAAAACACTGGCCTGTCCTCAATCCAGAGGAAGGAGGACTTGCCCCTTGTGATAGCTTCAGCCCTGTTTATGTAAGAGAGATACTGTTTGCTTTGCTCTGAAGAGCACACTCAGAAAGCAGTTCTGCAGAAAGTGTAGATGAGTCAAAAGAGTCTTTCAATTTGTATAAATAAATTTTGGGCTGGGTTGGTTTTTTAAGTTCTACATTTATCTTAACTTTTGAGAGTCTAGTTACACTGTATATTCAGAGAGTCAAGGTTATGAGCTGACTTACTGGGCATGTCAGTAGCCTTGTCTTTACGAGTAGAACATCAGGACAGCAGTGTTCTGTCTGCTTTGTTCAGTGGACAGTCCTGCTGATACACAGCAATGGTTCCAGGAACCAGATTGTCAACACTTTTTATGGTCACTGGAGAATTTAAGAGTCCTCTCACTGAGCCATGCAGTTAGTGAAGTGTATCAACTTCTGGCATTGTTCTGAACAACTTTTGTATTAAGTAATCATAATTTGTTTTTAAGCAAGCTGAGAAGCACATGAAGTGGTTGATAGATCCACTGCCAGTGAACGTGAGAGTGATTGTATCAGTGAATGTGGAAACATGTCCGCAGGCTTGGAGGTATGGCCCCTTTCTGAGGTGGTGCAAAGTAGCCTCGGTTAGCATTATTGGTTTAAATTGCAGCTACTGCTTGAAGAGCAAACAGATTTGAACAGGATGAGGTTTTGCAGCTGCTGAGGACAACAAAAGCTTCTGTTTTGCATAGCTGCAATGAGGAGAACTGTTGGGAAACCAGGTTTTTGTGTTACTGTGATGTGTCTATTCACGTGACTGTATGAAAGAGGATATTAAATGTAGTGAGATGTACATGAAGAACTGAAGTACTGTGATGTAGATCCAGGCCAAGGCTGAAAGCAGAAATTTGACATATGATGAAAACTTGTTAGTAGAAGGGAATAGCTTCAGTGACTGCTTTGATGAGAATCTTTGCTAAGCTCTGGAGTGTTGATGTCTTTTTGTGCACTACTTAATTAGGTCTGAATTTGACTTTGTCTGTTACTGAAGGTTGTGGCCCACACTTCATCTTGATCCACTGAATTCCAAAGATGTCAAATCTCTCATCACTGCAGAATGCAACTCTGCAAATATTAAGCTGACTAAAGAGCAGGTATGTCTGTTGCTGTTCTGTGCTGCATCTTGAGTGAAAACCAGCTGTGCTGCCAGGAGAAAGTGTTCTACTTAGGTAACTCAGGATAGAATGCAGTTGGAGTGTTTGTTACCCTATGGCTTTTAGCACAGATGGAACAGCTTCAGTTATTAACACAAAATCAATGCAGTTGTGCATATTCTTAAAAACATTCTTTTATTCTGGAATGATGGAAACTTTAGCATTGCATCACACTGTAACAGTGGCAGGCAGGGGAGAATGTGTGTTCTACCCTTTCGCCTCACCTGAAGGGATCCTAACTCTTTCCACCCTAAATTTAAAGGGGAACTTGCACTTGTGTGCTCTTATAGCTAGAAAACCCTGCGGTGTTTCATGCATTAGTTGTCATAGCCTTCAGCCATTACAGATGGAGGCTTCTCTAGAACGTTTGTTTCTCGTCAAACATTTCGTTGGCATGGTTGATGTAATCTGGGCTCACAGATTGTGTTTACGATGTTACAGGAGAAGAAGCTGGAGAGACATTGTCGTTCTGCCACAACTTGCAATGCTTTGTATGTTACTCTTCTGGGAAAAACCATTGCTTGGTAAGTTCAGGAGGTGATGATGATGATGATGTTAGGTACATCATTAGATCAGAAGGTCTCAGGTAGGTTTGATAGCGTTTCAAAATACACTGGACACTGCCACTGCTGCAGACTTCTAAAAACCAGGCAACCTGTGTTTAATCTCAGCAGCTGCTCTGCACTTCTCACACCCAGCATGAATTCAGAGCACTTCAGACCTTCCAACTGGTTTACTCGGCCAGATCTGATATGCTAACCTGCAACCTTTTTGTCCTTCTGCTCAGTGCTGGAAATAGAGGAAATATTGACGAAACCCTCCAACAGTGTTTGCAGTGCCAAGATACAGTGTCCCTGTACAGGCTTGTTCTGAGATTGATTCAAGAATCCTTGCAGAGTGATAAAGAGAAAGGGCTTTTGAGAGAGGTAAGCAGAGAATGTGTCACAATTTCTACAGGTGATGTGTGTTCTTTCCTCTTAAGTTAAAAGTAAATACAAATTCTTTTGGTTCATGGATAAGATTCAGAAATTATTATTAGCATAGAAGGGATAATTTTGTTAATCCAGTGTTATCTCTTTGGTAACTACAGAATGAAAGACTGCTTTGCGTTAAATTTCAGCTGAGGCATTGTCTTGCCAAACAAAGCAGAACTTTTCCATGCTGAAATTCCAAGAAAAATACTATGTGTCATTGTTTAAAACCCACAGCTGCCTAGACAAGCCCTTTCACCTTTCTGTCCTCAAAGAGCAGTCCTCAGTGCTAGTGGATTCATGTCCTAAGAAAGGAATGACCAGATGGAACACTGGGGCACACAAGTGGCTCCTCAGACTGGAATTCCAAGATTTTAAGTAAGCTCTGCAGCAAGTGTTGCTGGCTATCTAATGGAGTTTGTTTGCCTTCTGTAGGTACTGTGTGTCATTGGTGTTACCCACAACGGTGTGAGTGAGGCAGAGCTGATGGAACTCTATCCTGAGCTGTCCTCTGCAGTGTTAGCCTCCTTCATCTACAGCCTGCACAAAATGTGTTTGCTGACATATAGCTGTGGTTTGCTGAAGTTCCAACACCTCCAGGTAAACTTTGTACTTCCAAATGCATGCAAAGAAGTCTTGCAGAGTGCCCTGTGTATCAACAGCACTTCATAAACAGCTTAAATACCTTCTCTTTCTCTCAATTGTGTTCCCTCAGGCGTGGGAGATGGTGAGGCTAGAGTACATGGAAGAAGGTGAAAGTGTTATTTCTGCCTATAGACAAAAGCTAGTGGAGTATTTCACCATGCAGCTAAGGTAGGTCAGAATCCATAACGATGTGCTGAACTGCAGGCTTCATGTCTCCTAGATAGTTCTGCCTTCTTCATATACCTGCTTTGCCTCAGCTTAGTAATTTACTGTGGCAAAAATACTTTCCGACCTCCTAGCTCAAAGTATAGCAGTTTGTTACCCAAAGGTTTCTGTTTAGTCTTTGGAAAGACTGAGGCCTGTGGAGGGGAATAGCTCTTCATGAAAGTTATCATGGGAAAAGGTAAGGCAGGGCTTTATATCACATCAGTTATTTTCTAGCAAGTGACCCTGGGGAGGGAAGGTTAACTCCCAGGAAGTGCTAGGAAATTGGAGGTTGCTTGGAACTTGAATAAGCAGCAGAAGACCACCTGTGTTGAGCTAGCAATTAGCATGTGCACAAGAGGAGGCCCAATAGAACAGCTCAACAAGTTCATACTCTACTTGAAAACTGATTTGCATTTACAGTCCTGACATGATGTGTCCCAGCTGTTGGCTCCTGCTTACTGTTTCTCAGAGCATCTGCTGCTGGGTAGCAAAAAGCAAGAAGTGCCACAGTGTGCCAGGCAGGGGAGACACAAAGGAGCAGCCCTTCTTGCAGGCACAGATTAACTCATAAGGAGGGAGGAGCAGCTTCTTGTAGGGTACCTGGCGGTTTCAGCATCCTCCGAGGTGAAATCAAAGTGAAGATGTGAGAAAATGGAAGTCATACAGTGGTCTGCCTGTCAGTCGTTTGCTTGAGCAATTTTCACATCAAATCCACAAGTTCTGAGAGGCCTCTCAGCTCTAATTTTGGTTTGCTTTGCTTTCAATAGTCGAGACCGAGTGACTTGGAGAAGTGCAGATGAACTTCCCTGGCTCTTCCAGCAACAGGGTGATAAGCAAAAGCTACACAAGTGCCTTTTGAATCTGTTCGTGTCCCAAAACCTCTACAAAAGGTACAAAAGTAGCCACCTCTTGGGTGGATATAACCATTTCAATGTATTTTTTATTGCTGTAAATCAGAAAATGATGGATGTAGCTTAAAGAAGCTTAAATAACAGAGGCCAAAATGCTAAATGATGTTGTATAAATCACCTCCTTTTTCTGTTCTGTTTCATCTGGGACTCGGTAAAGGGATTGAACAGCATTGGTCTCCATGGATTCTCTCTGTTTACACTGTTGCATGAAGACAGAATTGGTGCCTCTGGCCCTTTTATTCTAAGCTAGTGTCAGTCTGCATAGAGGTAAGATGAGCTTCTTATTTCCTTGTTACACAGGGGACATTTTGCAGAACTGCTGAGTTACTGGCAGCTGGTTGGGAAAGATAAGAGCTCTATGGCAGCTGAGTATTTTGACTCTCTGAAAGCATATGAGAAGAGCTGTGAGGGTGAGGAGAGTATGGTCTGCCTGGCTGATCTTTATGAGACCCTGGGACGGTTCCTTAAGGACCTAGGTCTGCTGAGTCAGGTGAGTACATTTGGGGATTGTTCTAACGGCAAGGAGGCCAACGAAGAAGAGTTCAGTGTGTGTGTTCTCTTGCAGTTGTTAATGACTGTAGTGTAGAGGTTTCTGCTGCTGCCATCGTACCTGAGCTTCCTCCTTGCAGGCCGTGGCTCCTCTGCAGCGCTCTCTGGAGATTCGAGAGACTGCGCTGGATCCAGACCACCCAAGGGTGGCACAGTCCCTCCACCAGCTTGCTGGGGTCTATGTGCAGTGGAAGAAGTTTGGCAGTGCTGAGCAGCTGTACAAGCAGGCGCTGGAGATCTCTGAGAATGCCTATGGGGCTGAGCACCCGCGGGTGGCCCGCGAGCTGGATGCGCTTGCCACCTTGTTCCAAAAGCAGAACAAGTAAGCCTAGTGACACAAGCACTGTTCTTTCTTCTGGAGAGGTACAAAAGCAAAGCAGAGATTTTCTTGCTGAAGCCAGTGTGCTCTTCTGGTTCTCTTTGAGTTTCATAACTTCTAATGCAACTGCGAGCAGCCCTCTGTATTCTTTTAGCAGGCTGCCCAGTGGGGGAACAAACTAGAGATAAAGGAGCAGCTTTATTTGCTCCTAAGCTTTTTGCATGTCCTTATCTTTGGCAAAAAGTCTGAATTTCTTCAAGATTCTTAAATTTTCCTCAGATTTGCATATTCAGGTAACTTGGAAGTTTCCCAGAACACCCAGTGATGTGGCATTCTTTGTAACACTGTCAATACTGTTATCAGATATGAACAAGCTGAGCAGCTGAGGAAAAAGTCCTTCAGAATACGCCAAAAAGCAGCAAGGAAGAAAGGCAGCCTGGTAAGGAAATGGTTGGTGTTCAGTGAAAATGCAAGGCATGCTGCAGCTCAGCTTATCTGATGCTTGGGTGCTTTTGATAATCAAGGGCTTAGGTAGTGAAGCAGCCTCACAGCGGCTGTGGTGGCTGCCCTTTCAGCTCTGCTGGGCATGCAGATGGATCAGGACCACTGATGGAGCTGAGAGAGTCCTAAAAGGGTTTGTACCTTTCAGGGGTGCAGAACTGCTGCTACCAGTGGCTGTCAAAATGGCTGTGGGAAAAGGAAGTTCTGCAGAACAACTGACAAATGCAGCTGAGCACAGTGCTTTCTGTGGTGCATAATCCCAGGAATCCCATTAGATGCCATACTGGGGTTCGCCTGTTTTCCTTCTGTGCCTTTCAGCCACAGAGTTCCTGTTGTCATTCTTGGGGTAAGGGTTGGTTTGCTGCATAGAACCTGCACTTCAGGAGTTCAGACAGTGACTCCAGAGTGCTCCTTGTGGCTCCTGTGAAAAGCCACACAATGATTGCTGTTGTCACAATGCTTAAAGATAAACCACTTGGGATAAGGAAGATTCTGTCCATTTTTGTAATGAGTTCTGCTGCACAAATGTGGGTTTATTTAGACTGCAAAGGTCAAGAAGAGGTGGAGTGTGTAACAGTGACAGCAGCTTTGCTTGTCATTCATGGTGCGTGTGAGCGTGAGCTTGGCAGCCCACTTTACAGAGATCCCTGTGAAGCCCTGACTTCACATGTGTTTGTGTATGCCATTCACAGTAGGAGGTTAATTGAGTTTAGAGCTCATAAAGCTAGGAATCTGATGTGAGAGTTTGCAGGTTAGCATGGGTGACAGAGGGAGAACAGAGCTGTGTGGCAACACAGCAACTTCAATTTCCTCAGGCATGCTTGGCGAGGGCTCTGTAAATAAGCTGAACACCTGTGTGCCCTTGAAACAGAACTTGAACAGGATTATTGTGCTCCTTTGGTTCCAAACTGAGTTCTGATTTGTGCCTTCAGTTGTACACTTCAAGAGTGGTGGTGATGAGATTGCTTTGTACTTTGCTGTAGTGCGGCTTCACTCTTCTGCGTCAGAGAGCCCTGCAGCTGGAAGAGCTCACTCTGGGCAAGGATACACCAGATAATGCTCGAACTCTCAATGAGCTTGGAGTCCTCTACTACCTGCAGAATAATCTCGAGTAAGTTGCATCACTTGTGTCACATCCACTGCATGTTCTCATAGATCTAAGTGGAAGCAGAGCACTGAATGCAGAAGCGTGACCAAATACTCATTATAGCGCCACCCTAAGCTGACTGCTTGGGAATGGTGGCACACAATTTGTGTGTCTGTCAGGATGACAAACCACCTGGTTACAATGGATGATGCCAGCACCACGTGAGGGTTAACCATCGTATGTGATAGTCTGTAGTGGGATAGTAGTGTGCTGCTCTGGTGAGATCAAGTACACCTTTATGACAGGGAGAGGCTTGAATAGTGCCATTACACAGAGCTTATGGCACTTCCAAGCACACTCTCATAAGAGTTACTTGGAAAGTATTTGTTCCGTTCTGTATTGTCCTGTACTCATCAGTGTTTATAAATGTGTAAAGATGAGTGCCAGGAAGCTGGAGCCAGGCTCTGCTGGATGATGCCTGATGACAGGACAAGGGCCAGTGGGTGAAACCTGAGGCATAGGAAATTTCATTTAGACATCAGGAGGAATTTTTTCACTGTGAGGGTGACAGAACAATGGAACAGGCTGCCCAGGATGGTTGTGGAGTCTCCCTCTATGTTCAGAAGCCACCTGGACATGTTCCTCTGTGATCTGGTCTGGGTGATCCTGCTTGGGCAGGGAGGTTGGACTAGATGAGCTTTTGAGATCCTTTCCAGCCCCTGACATTCTGTGAACCTTTGCCTTAGATTCTACTCCAGATGTATCCATGGGAGTGAATGACAATGGGGTGCTTTGAATAAGAAAGGGTTAATTGCATAGCTGAAGGTGTGGGTTGAATTAGAGATATGTAAAGCTTGCTGGAATATGCTGGCCTGCTGTTCCAGCCTTTTACAGGGGCCTTCCAGCCTGCACAGGAAGGTATTCTCTCTGCATGGTTAGCTGCCTCAGGACCGCATCTGGGCTGTCTAAAGGAACTGTGTTGGCATTTGGATATGCTGAGGAAAGGCTGTTACCAGATGGCAGCAGCTGTGCAGCTTCCAAGACTGAGATTGTTGTGTTTCAAACAGCCACTCGAGCCTGTACAGATGTTTCCAGCTGTAAAGCATTGCTGAACAAATGTGTTCTGTAGGACAGCAGAGTTGTTCCTGAAGCGCTCCCTGGAAATGAGAGAGAGAGTCCTGGGACCAGAGCACCCAGACTGTGCCCAGTCCTTGAACAACCTGGCAGCTCTGTACAATGAGAAGCAGCATTATGACAAGGCAGAGGAGCTCTACGAAAGAGCTCTAGACATCAGAAGGAGAGCCCTGGCTCCAGATCACCCCTCCTTGGCTTACACTGTGAAGCACCTGGCAGTGCTCTACAAGAAGATGGTGAGCATAGGCCTGCTGCCTTTTCTCTCCTCTGCAACTGACTGCTGTGCATTGTTAGTGCTCAGCCCCAGAGGAGTGGGGCATGGGAGTTCTGTCAGCTGCTGGTGTTCCACCAGTGACCATCCTGTGTGCTCTGTGCTCACCGCAGAGAATTTCTGCTTAGGTTAAAGCCAGTGTTCTGCTGCAGGAGGGAAACTCTTTACAGCTGCATGGGAGTTCCCCACTGTTAATGTACAAAGAGAGAAACAGGCCTAGGTGAGACACACATCAGCTGGGGCTTCAATGTGCTCAGTATTTGGGGAAATTAGGTCCTAAGAAGGGCTGATGGTGAAGGATCTGTGCAGAACAGAACCCCTTGTTCTGGAAGGGGGTTTTATCTAAGTAAAACTAGTTACAACTCCAAGGCTTTTAACTTCCAGTAGATTTCACTGCTGGCATTTGGACACAAGGCAGCTGAGTCTCTTTTCCTGGTACCCCCAGGGCAAGCTTGAGAAGGCTGTTCCTCTGTACGAGCTGGCAGTGGAGATTCGGCAGAAGTCCTTTGGCCTCAAGCACCCCAGTGTAGCAACTGCTCTGGTAAATCTGGCTGTACTCTACTGTCAGATGGTGAGTTTGAGGTGTCTGGCACCTTTGTTCCTCCTGCTTTTAAGGATTTTAGGATTTGTACTTTAGTTGCAGACTAGAAAGTACTATTTAAGCAAGATTCAAAGGTGATGCAACCAACTTAGAACCCGTCTGGGATCAGGGCTACATGATACTGAACTGGATCAAATGCTGGGGCATTCTCTTCATGTCAAGCATTGACTCGGATTTTGTGTATTCTTTTCTGACCCTTCCCTCTTCTACTCGATGTGACGTTCTAGTCAGAATTGGAACAAGAATTACTGGTCACTCTCTAATGTTTTTCCCTGGGGTCTTTAAGTTATTATTGGTTATGAGGTCTTGAGCAACCTGGTCTAGTAGATGCCCCTGCCCACAGCAGGGGGCTTGGAACCGGATGATCTTGGAAGTCCCCTCTAACCTAAATTATTCTGCAATTGTATGAGCTTGCCATCCACAGGAGTGAGCTGTGGATTGTTTTCTCTATTTCTGCAATCTGCATATCTGATTTTAAACAGGGATTAAAGGTGCCTTTGGTAAAATTAATGAGCATTTGGTAGTTCAAAACTTCAGGACTGAGCTTTTCAGAAGTGCCTAGGAAGCCTGGGTGGGAATTGCATTTACAGGCAGAAGTCAGGTGCTTTGAGAGTCTCAGTATCATCCTCATCTACCAACACTGTCAAGAACTCAGAGCAGCTTTGTTTTAAATATGTGTGGCTGTGCATCTAGGCCATGCTGGTACCCCGGTGGGAAAAAGGAGCACAAATGTAACGCACATCTCTAACAAACAACTTTCTGCTCCCCAAAGAAAAAGCAGATTGAAGCTCTGCCTCTGTATGAGCGTGCACTAAAGATTTATGAGGACAGCTTTGGTCACATGCATCCTCGTGTGGGAGAAACTCTGAAGAACTTGGCAGTGCTAAGGTAAGGCTTTCTGGTGAGCACTGTAAAAGCTGATTGTTGCCTGAAGCAAAGGAGCCCTGAGTGCATGGTGTTGCATTTCAGTGTCAATGTGTTGAGCCTTGTTCCACCGTTTTTTTTTTTTTCCTCTTCTCCAAAGCTATGAAGGGGGAGACTTTGTGAGGGCAGCTGAGCTGTACAAGAGGGCTATGGAAATAAAAGAGGCAGAGACTCTGCTGGTCGGTGGGAAAGCAGCTTCTCGGAACTCCTCGAGTGGCGATGCCTTCAGCTTGAAGAGCGCACTATCACCAAACATCTTCCTGGACCCTGGGCAGAGGTGACCACTGCTGCTCACAGCAGAGCCGTTGTAAAGTAGGTATAAACTTGTTAAGACAAATTCTTTTCCCAGGCTAACAAACTGCTTTGGGGCCAACACCTGTCTGCAGTTATGACAGGGAAACGAATGGTCAAGCTGGAAACCCTCCCAGGTCAGCTTTGTGGTGCTCAGATACACAGGGCAGGCACTAGCTCAAGTTACAGCTGGTACCAAACCCTGCCCCCGAGCGCTCTCTGCCCAAGTGCCGGCGTTTACAGTTCGAGTCAGTTGTGTATACTCCATGGGGCAGCTCGCTCTTCTGCGTTGTGATAGCCTGGCTTAGATGAGTTGTGTGGCTGTTCCACTAACACTTTGCCTGTTCAGAAGCATTTGGAAGTTGTTTCTAAAGAAACAGTGGTTTTGGAAAAGTGAACATAGTGTCTTGCTCAGTTCTGCCTGCTAGGTGGCTTCATCTGCAGGCAAACCTACAGTCAAGGGACTCGTTCACAAATCAGTGGTCTCCTTGAGAAGCAGATATGTCCAATGACATCATCATGGACAGGGAAAGCTGCTGTCAGATTCAGCTGTGTTCAGCAAAACACTGGGATAAGGTGACTGATACAGTGCCCTGTTGTTAACTTTTAGCAGTACTTCCACACTCATTATCACTGAATCCTTTAAAATCCAAGAATGTTTGTTTTAGCTGCAAAAACCTGGTGATGCAAGATGGGTTGCCAGCAGATAAAGAAATGCCAATCACATCTACCTGCCTGTTGTATTGTTTGGTGCCAGTCAGCTGAGGAACCAATTTGGACTCTGGTTCTATGTGGTGGCCCAGGGAGGTGGTTGAGGCCCTGTCCCTGGAGATGAATATTCAAGGTCAGGCTGCACAAGGCTCTGATCAACCTGCTTTAGTAGAGGATGTCCCTGCTGACCACAGGGAGGTTGGACTAGATGGCTTTTGGAGGTCCCTTCCAACTCAAACCATTCTATGATAACATTCATGATATAAAAGAACCTTCCAGGTTTTACAGTGTGAGATTGCCAAACAAAGCTGTCCCAGGCCATGCCAGCTGGCTCTGTTAGAGCACAAAAGCCAGACCTTTCCTGTTATGCTTTATGGTCACAGATGTGCTTCTACAAATGTGTAAACCTGCTTTTGAATGCTGTTTATTTTTAAGTCACTGTAACCATTGGCACATACAGTCAGCTCCATGTGTTTTCTTCCTCTATATACAAACTGAAAGGCTGAAAGCAGCATGAAGACAGCCTCTGAGCTGTTCTCCTCACACAATGCTGCCTCAAACAAGCTGTCCTTCCTCAGCTCTCTCATTTCCTGCTGAGTGTCTGGACACTGCCACGGCTGAGAAACTGAAGTTTACAGCAGCACAACTCCCCCTCCTAAAGCAGTGAGCAGACAAAGCCAGGCTGGCTCCTGCCTGCCCCTCTAACAGTTCTACTTCGAAAGAAATGTAAGGATAAGCTTCAGTGGAGGTTTCAAAACAAAAAAAGTCTGGTCCTCAGATAGTCCAGTGTCAGTCAAACACAGTTCAGCATCTCTTCGGCTACATGTTTCTCATTTTGGTCATGAGTTCTTCCAGGCTTTCTTCAGCCTCTGATGCGGCTTCCTCAGTTGTCAAATCCTCTTCCTATTGGGAAGAAAAGAGGGGCAATAAAAATACACAAGAACTCCACACAACGAAGTGGTACCTGTGGTACCAAACTATCTGCCCAAAGCTGAACTTATTCTGGCTGCAGCACACAGGTGCCACGGTCCCTGGGTGTGCTGACTGCTCTTTGACTACATAAAGTTCTTTGAAAGCAAACATAGTAAAAATTCATGAGTCACCAAAACATCAACTGAGAAATTCCCCTCGGCTGTCCCTCCCCACCCCTAACTGCAATCAAACCTACAGCCACGCTGGCATCACACCTGGAGAGATGATCTCCCACAACCACAAAGCAGTGGCTGGAGGTACTTATGGACAGGTTCACTGCAGTTGGTCAAGATGCAATCTTAGCTGAGGTCTAAAGGGTCACCAAAGTGGCAGATATTGCAAGTTTATAATCTACAGTACACTGCAGAACTGCATGCAGCAGAATCAGCTCACCTTGGCTGGGATAGTGTATGCTACAGTAATTCCCTCGGGAAGCTCCGGTACGGGGCCAGATGCAGCCTTCAGCTCTTCCTCTGAAGTTTCTGATACCAGTTCGATGCCTTTGCATTAAAAGGAATCAAGAACCCCATTAAAAATGGGAAGAGAATGTTCTTTGCTCACTATGTTATCACATTATCAGGAAAACAGCAGCTGCCTGTCTGGAACAGAAACAGTTCAAAGGCAGAAAGAGCTCTGATTTCAGTGCCTCTGCCCCAGTATGAATCCAGAGCTACTTTACAGGCTGTGAGATGGTTCTGTGCAGGAAACTTAGGAGCACCTCTCCTACAGGCTTCCTTGCCCTTGCCACATACATCCCACCCTGAGGACACTTGTTCCAGCAGTAAGCTGACTGGAATGTCCCGACACAAGGTACACATCCATGCTGAAATGGTTCTGTCAAACACGCTGACTGTTTCTGAAGGCAATCCCTGCTACTTTAAAGCCCTCATAAGAATATAAACCCCCATGGGCTGCCCCAGCAGTGCTCATAGCAATGACAAAAGGCCTTTAGTCATACAGTTAAAAGGAACACATGGTGAACACATCTTCCCACGTCTTTCACATCTTCAGAGCATGTTTTTTACTCAGCCTAACCCCTGCCCACCACACTAAAATCCATCAAGTTGAAGTATCCTTCTTGTCCTGTGAAAAGGCAGCAGGAATTGTGCAGTGTGAGGTACAAAATCCAGGAACCATAAGAAGTCCTTGTCCCATCCAAAGAGACTGTAAGTGAGTCTGTCCTGGGAACACCTTCTAGTCCCAGCTAGCTACTTACCCCAGTCATTGTCTTCGTGGACTATTTCTTCTTCCTGCTCAATTACTTCTTGTTTTGGCCGAGCAGCTTCTTTTTGCTGAAGGAAAATGACCAGAGGTTCAAAAGCATCATGTATGCAATAGTGCCACATCCAGCAGAAGCAAAGACCAGCTCTGATACCCACACTTCTTTTGACAGTTAAGATACAGAGTCACCATTTAGAACTTTGTAAGGCATAAAAGGCAGAATACCTGAAGTCCAAGAATCCCCAAGCCCTTAACACTCAAAAACATGACTGCCAGAAAGGCTGAGCCACCAATGCAGGAGAAAACAATATTTATTATCTACCATTTTCAAGCTATCTGCCTACCCTTTGCTTTAAGGGATCTTGCAACTCCTGCATTTTCAGATGGACATGCAACCTTCTGAAATCAAGGCTGCGGCAGCACAGGAAGTTTTCTTTTACTTCAGACCTGTAGCTTGCTTTTTTCTAAAGACTTTAAAAAAGATCTGAAATAAAGCTAAACAAATGAAAAACAGCCAACCCCAAACATTTTTACCTTGTAATTCTCTTGCTGTTTTCTGCAATTGTGGTCGCTACATTGTGGATTTGGCTTCATAGACATAGTTGGAAAGAAATCCTGCATGGCATTGTAACCAAGATAGTAACTGACAGTGCCAAAATCTAGCAGGTATCTAGAAACACAAAGAGAGAAAGCAAGGCCTCACATACAGCTGCAAGCCTAAGAGCTCAGGTGCTGGAGGAGCTTTTCCTCAGTGAACTTGCAGAACACACTTTCACACCAGTGAAGTTGTAAAGAGTTACTCTAATTGTCTTCAAGTAAGCTGCTGTCATCTGACAACAACATAACCTTATCAAAGTGCTTGTGGTGCAGGTGCTTGAAAGCCTCAGGTGCCCTATATTATGCAGGGAGAGTTTTCAACAGCCCATCAGAACCAGTTCAGCCATCTGTACTGAAGGGCCACATTAGCAAGGAAAGCAGAGATGTAAATGAAGCTGCAACGTTTGCAGTTTCATCTAGCCCACCTGTCTGAAGAGCTGAAATGGTACTGAGCTGTTTGCAGGAACACCTGCAGACAGTATTTTTATTCTTTGGAACTAGACAAAACCAAGCTAAGGCTAAAAGCAGACTGAGGCTGTGTTCTCCAGGACCCTTGCAAAATACAGTGCCTCATTCTGGCAGGGAGTACAAAGCTGCTCAGGTGTCTCCCTGGCTGGTCCATGCAGCTTTAGGCTGCCCTTTCAGCAGGGAGTCATGCCACAGTACTTCTAGAAAATACTAAAATGAATCATCTTGCTGCACAGCCATCTGGATTCTCCTCAGGTTTTTACAGGACACACACTGCAGGAGAAATGCAGATTTATGCTTTCTCCACACACACCACTGCAAAATCAGCACTAGCATTTTCCTGTGTAATGATGTCAAATGGGAGCATGTTTAGATGTAGAACTAAAAAAGTACATTGTGTGTGTATGCAGTAGGACAAAGTCTTAGGAAAACTCTGAAGGTTCTTCCTTGCCCCTGAAAATGTCTATTAAGAACAGGAGCTCCAAAGCAAGCCTGCTATGATCCAAGCCCTGTGCAGCAGTGCCAGGACCTCTAGGCAACAGGCCACAAAGTGTCACAAAGAAACCAGACCCATCATTAGGAAATGTTCCTTCAGGCTTCTTTGTCTAGAGGTGTTGCACACTGAGTAGCAAGGACTCAGTCACTTACTTGAGCACGTTCTGTACCAGAATCCCTGCCACGACCCCCATGGTTGTGGGCAGGCTGGCTGCACAAACTCCCTCTCGCTTTAACGTCTTCTCGTCTATGTTCGCGGCAACTACGAGTGGAGGAGCACACTAAGGGCAAAGGGAGAAATGCAGTTCAAGCTAAGTGGGTAAGAGGAGTACAGCTCACACCGAACTTTGAGGACCGGGCTCAGCAGCCAGCTGTCTCCACGTGCCCCCCAAAGGACCGCCAGGGAGCCCAGCAGCTCGTACCGCGAAGCAGGCCGTGCTGCCAGGCACCATCAGCTGGATGTGCCCTGACACTGCGTTCTCACTCACGCCAGACTCCATCCACGTCTGTCCCAGTTCATTGCAGGCCTTAAAGCACAGAAGGACACACATCAGTGCTGCAGAAGGTCAATGAAAGAACAAGACCAAGCAACATAAACAGAGTGAGTAAATACCTTGACCTTCCTGCTGTCAGACACAAAGGCTGTGCTCAGGAAGAGCAACATGAGAAGGCTGAGCAGAAATTGTCTTTCCAAGGACTAATTAAAGCTGTCCTGCTGATGCCAGTCCTTTGTTGGATGTTGGAACAAACTCAGGCTTTAGTAACCAAAGCAGTACAGAATCTAATTGCACAAAGCACTTCTAGAGGCACAGACAGAGCACATCTGTGTACCTTCAGTGCACACCATTTGTCTGTTGGATTAGCTGAGGGTAACAGAAAAGAGGCTTTTGGCAAATACCCTACTTTGGCGGCTGCTGTTGCTATAGAGAAACCAGACTGATCATGTACACAGCCTCAAGATACTGCTAGCATGTGCAAAGTCCTGTGAAGTGCACAATTTGCTTTAGCCTTTAAAAAAGTTTGTAAGATCTAACATAGCAGGCTTTGGAATAGCCTTATAGAAACAAGATCACCTGGAGAGAGACTGACAGGAGTGACACTGCTCTCACCATTAGCTACCACAGAGTTCAACATTCTACCCCTTTATTTAGACACATAGGATATGCTTTGTAAGGAGCGGGTAAAAGCTCAGATTCTATTTCATTAAGTCAAGGAGGGAATTTCTTAGAGGGCTCTTGTTAAGCTCCTGCCTCTTCTCTAGGCCCTGCAGTCCCCACTGCCATTCAAGGAGAGAAGTGCCTTCCACAAGCTGTCTAGGGGCTTACCGTGTTAATAGCCATGCGAGCTTCAAAGTTGTCCACACAGCTGAGCACAAGATCCACAGGCTTCCCCTCCTCCAGGGCCCCCTTACTGAGAGAAGTGGCACAGGTTGGCACAACATTGCCAGCAGAATAGAATGCCCCCATGGCAGCCCATGTGCTGTGTTAGAGTGCAGGAGCAAGTCCTAGCAACACTTGTGCAAATGCACAGCAGAATGCAGCTGGCACTGCAGAGCTGCAGGAGAAAACACTGTGCTGCAGCTGAGAATTAATGCATGGGATGCACTCATAGTGCGTTACAGAACTGTGTCTTCGCCCAACAGCACTACAGGTGGGAAAAGCAATTCTCTGTGACATCTGCTGGCAACTCTTTTCCTTCCTCATCTTACAAAGCACACCTCAGACTGCTCCACAGCAGTCTAAGTGGGCTCTGTTTGGATTTACACACAGGGAAAAGCCTGCAAGACCTGCAACTTTGGTTAGCAATCTGAAGACACTAATATAAAATACAAGTGTGAAACAGTAAAAGCAAATGCCAGCTCCAGAAAAAAGCTTTAGGCAGGAATGCCTTCACACAGACACATTGCCCACGGGCTTCCAACTGAATCATCACAGTGAAAATCCACCTGACAGTAACAGTGTAAAGCTGTTTGGAGCCATGCAGCAGCAGAAGTCAGCAACATGCTCTTTCTGAGAGATTTTACCTGATTCTATCCATGAAGTGCTCAAAGTTGTCCAGTGTTGTGATGTTGTAGTTATGTACTTCAAATTGAACATCAGGATTAATATTCCTGATGGAAGAAATAATTTCAATTCAAAGTCAATATTAATAAACACAAATACTTCCATTCTACTCCCTAACTGTTGCATGAGGTGTTGCTACAGCCTCATGCTTCCTGTTTGAAGCCTGGCACACAACCAGACTTCCCACAACTGTACAGATCTAAGTTATACCTCAGAGTATGCTCTGCTGCTTGCACTTTGCTTAATCCAGCTTGGTGAGGTTGGAAGAAGAGTCTGTTCATGTTTGCCAGTTCCACTTTGTCATAATCAAACAGAAGCAGCTGCAATGAAGATTGTATAAACAGATGTGAACATCCAAAGATTTTTCAGTCAGAGCACCACAAGGCAATCTAACCATGAAAACTGATTCTAAACCAAACAACACCCCCCCAGCAACCATCCCTCCCTGCTGCCCCCTTTGCTTCACATACAAAAGGATGTGACAGATGAATTCCAACAGCTGTTCACCAAGAACTGATTCTCTAGGCATGAAAACCACTCAATAAACAGCACTCTTCAGCTCATGACCTAAGGCTGTTCCAGAGAGCATCTGCATGAACACTGTCCCCTTTGTGATCACATCCCTGCTTGCTGTTAGGGCATGAACCAGAGATGTGCAATCACTTTGCCTTGCCTCGGCATGCAGAACTTCGAACACAGTTCCCTTATGCCTCAACAATAACAGCAACCATCATGCCTGTGTAAGTCCTGAATTGCCTGTCCACTGCCTTTTTCTGTGCCTAAGGTGCTGGTCTTCAGGAAATGCTCCTCCAGGGGAAGCAGACTTTGCAACCACTATTTACATCACCTCTGCATTAAGAAACTTCTTAAAGTTCAGAGAGAAAATGGAAATTGGGAATAGAAAGCATCTAAGCCATTCCCCAGGTTCCTTCTTTGAAGAAAAATCCTGTCTATGAACTCGGGCATCTCGTTATCTGTATGTACATCAGGTTGTCTGTAACTGCTGCTGAATTCTTAGCTCTGACACATGATGAACTGATGGTTGTGATGAGAGCATCTGTTTAGCATCTACCACTTCTCAATTTTACATCAGCTTGCTCCGTCATCAGACTTGATGTGCTATGCAAGTTACCCCTTCTCTGGATTTGGTTTTGCTGCTGCGGTAGCCCAGTACGAAGGTTAGCTAGAGATGGGCCCACATGAGAGCGGAGAGCAGACAGCAGCCGAACAAGAACCACCCACGTGACACGGGACTGAGTAATTCGGCTCTGTGGTGTTTACCCAACTGTGTTCTTGAGTGTTTTCCTCATTGTGCTTTTTCACCTGGGCAAAATCAATGGAGTGGAAAGGAATCTAACCCCTCAGGAAGCACACTGGCCAGCTACTGCAAAGAGGCAGAAGCAAACTCTCATTACCTTACCAATGCCACACCTTGTCAGCATCTCAGCAGTCACGCTGCCGACTCCACCTACCCCTACCACTGCCACGGCAAAGGTACGGATTTTCTGCAGGGAGAAATGAAAGACAGCAGTGGACTACGAGGGTCCTCATGGGGACCACACACGAGGCTGGCTCAATGCAGGCAGAATCCTACCTCATAGTCCTTGACAATTCCCATCCTTTTTAAGGCCATCAAGCGGCTATGAAGAAAGACAGCAATGTTACACAGAAAATGCTCTCTACCTTCTAACAGCAAATTTGCTTTGCAGGTATTTAAAACCACTTCTGCTATACAAATAACTCAACCAAGCACCAAACTCAAGCCTGCTGTTCTCACTGCAGTTGTGACTGCCAGCTAGATAGTGTCTCAGTAAGACAGTAGATGTTCTCCCACTAGCAATGGCAGTGGAGTACTGACCCTGCAGAACCTCCTGTACTTATTCAGATGGGCTGAAGAACATCAATGAAACCAGGAGGGCCTACAGCTAGTTTGTAAAGGAAGCTCTGATTTACACAATGAAAGCCTATGCATTTTTCTTGAACCAACCATATGGCAGCAGGCTGGTGAAGACTTTCCAGTGCTTTCTGATCCAATTGGTTTGATTAATTCCAACATAACATTAAAAAATAGTAATGACAGAGTATCAGGTTGTAAGAGTAAGTGGAAGAATTTTAAACTAACATTTTATCTTGCTATTGCATGTTTTTCAGGGAAAGTATCAATGAAAGTAAGGTATCAACTTGTACTAATGTGATTCATCCTAAGAAAAACTTCCAAAGCATCAGATTTCCACAACCACTGAATATTAGAAGGGGTCCCAGGCGTTGAAGACTTCTAAATGCTCAAAACTCTGCAATAGGTAAGTCAGAGGAATAAGACCTCATGTAACACCAACACCTGTCCCATTTATTGCCACCTTTGATAAAAAACTCAGAGCATCTTAGAGCCTCTCTCTTCCCCTCCTCACTGCTCACCTGCCTGCAGCATTTCCCTGACATCCTTCCAGTCCCAACCCACCTCCACACACCGTCTCCCCTTTACCCAGGGCCAGTGCTCCCACCCACGGCCCTCCCTCTTCAGAGCACCAGAACATGTTGCCCAGATCGGTTCTGGAGTTCCCTTCTCTGGAGATCTTCGAAACCCTCCTCGACGCGATCCTGGACAACCTGCTCTAGAACCTGCTTTACGGGGAGGCAGGACTCGCTAATCTCCAGCGGTGTCTTCCAAGCGCTGTCATTCTGGGATCCTGCTATTTCTCACCTTCTCTTCCCTGAGCCGGCCTCTGCCCCTCTCCCCACACCCCCCGGCCGCACCTGTAGGGNGCCCCTCTCTCGGGCCAGCTCCTCCTCCAGCTCCCGCACCCGCCGCTCCAGCCGCTCCAGCCGGCCAGGCTCCGCCATCACGGCGCCACGTCTGCGGCCTGAGCCAGCTTCCGGCAGCGCCCGGCAGTGCCGGCCGCGGCCCGAACGAGCTTCCGGCAGTGCCGGCCCCGGCCCCGCGCCTAGAGTTCCCTTCTCCGCGGGGTCTCCAAGGGCGGCAGACCTGGGGCGCTGGGGTGGCTGAGAGCAGGCGTCAGCCGGGGCGGTGACCAGCTCCCGGGAGACGCTTTCCCCCAGGAGAAGGTCCCGTTTCCGAGAGCCGTGCTGGACTGGCGCCGGGGACCTCTTTCGCTGGGGACCTCTTTCCTTGACGGACCAAGGCCCTTGCGGTTGCCGTGGCGACAGCGGACGGGGGAGGAGCGGGGCTACTCCGTCATTAGCGTAGGTGTGTGTTCTACGCTGCCAGCGCAGGGAGGCGAGAGTGAGATGTCGGCCGAATCGGGCACTAGCGAGGTGCGGCCGCAGCACCGCTTCGACCAGGGGAGCTTGGAGCGGTACCTCTGCAGCCGGCTGCCCGGCTTCCCTCGGCAGCCCGCGGGGGCCCTGGCTGTCAGGCAGTACAGGTAAAGGGCGGGCCGCTCTCCTGCTTCTACACTGCCTTGAGAGGCGAGCGGATGCCTCCGTGGCGGCTGTTGCCCGGGCGGCTTCCTGAGGCGCAGGGCCGCAGTGAGGGCTTGCGGGGTGCCTCTGTCGGGTGAGGAGCGGAGCCGCGGCCTTGCCGGCTGCCCGGTGGGAACGGTGGCCGAACTTAGGGCCCTTTTCCCTGACGGGAGGCAGGAGCCACGGAGGAAGCAGCCGAAGAAGGCAGAGGTGACGGTGCCTGTGTGGCGGGCATGCCCTGGGTTCGTTTGCCTCTCGTGTGTGTGGGGCGGGCCTGTGCTCGGGCGTGCAGCTGCTCCTCCGCGGGGCGCTACGTTCGAGTATGCCGCCGT
Source organism: Semnornis frantzii (assembly GCA_013399775.1). Taxonomy (NCBI): domain Eukaryota; kingdom Metazoa; phylum Chordata; class Aves; order Piciformes; family Ramphastidae; genus Semnornis; species Semnornis frantzii. Next base: position 352,126 of record VWYK01058304.1, on the reverse strand, counting down.
GGTTCGCCGTCTGGTCGATCTTTAATTGCATAACAACGTTCAGAAGCACCTGTAGGGTGTTGCCAAACAGGCAGACCTGCGGGCAGGGTGACGCCGTGCTGAGACTGCCATGCCTGCCCCCGGGGCGAGCGCTGGGCAGCCAGGAGCTGCCCCCCGGCCGAGAGCCCTTGTGCTGCGCGGAGCAGCAGGTTATGTGCATCAGCAGATCGGCAGCCCGCCTCTCTGGCTTCAATTAGTGAGTGATTAGCAGTCATCCTGAAAATATGAATTAATTCCTTTGTAAGCATGGCACCAACTGCTCCGGCTGCAGCTATCTGGACAACTTTTCTGTATTCTGATGCACATATAAACCATCCATTGAACCCTTAGCTGCACTAATCCTGTCTCTACTTCAACTGAGGAGATAACAGTAAAATCTGTTAAAATATTGCCAATGTTTATGCTTCTGCTACTTTACTTGTCTTGCAGTTGTGCTTCAAGGCTTTAACTGGTGTAAATCTCTGCTGTGCCAGGCAGAGTGTTTGTACAGCACACTTGTTAGACTTTGTTACAGACTATGCCCCAGCTGCCTCAGAGGAAAGGGAAGAGTTGGGAGCATGAGGGCGAAAGGTCACCTGACTTTGATTTTCATAGCCAGTGCCTGTGATGGTCAGGTCAGCATACAGTGGCACTTGGTACTAGAATTCATCAGTTGTTGGGGGAGCTTTCTCTGTGCTTAAGGATGAGCACAGTTATGGACTGGTGTGAATTCTGCTCTGTTTCATTTCCTCCAAACTGGAAGGCTTTAGGGTTTGCATCTGCTGCATCCCTTGAGAACATGAATGCTGCCTCTTTAGGGAGGCGGAGCAGACAACACTCCCATGTCTCAGGAGAACAAATTTGGTATCTGACCTCTCTGCAGTGAAGGAAGATGACTTTCATAAGATACACAGAAATATATGCTGTAAGAATAGAACCTCTAGCTTCCAGTTTTGTACCACTTGCATCCTGTATTTGAAACCTACTGGCTCTTAGCCCTCTCTATTGTGCCACTTTGGTCAGGCCAAGTCACTGTGCGTTTTACGTCGCTTCTGTAGAAGTTTGCCAGTGTTTGAACTAAGTAAGCAGTTGTAATTTTTCTCTTTGTAGCTCTGGCCAGTCCAACCCGACCTTTTACCTTCGGAAGGGCGAGCAGGCTTATGTGCTCAGAAAGAAGCCCCATGGTCCCCTCCTACCTAGAGCTCACAAGGTGAGTAACATTCTCCATTGAGCTCCAGCCCCTTTGTCTTGCAGGTGGCTGAGTCCCGCACGTGATGGCGCAGCTTGCTGGCAAGCGTGGCCTGAAAAGCAGTGAGTTGCTGGATCACTTCCAGTTTTCTGCGTTATGTAGCTATTTAAACATGCTGTACACATATATGTCTGGGGTCTGCTCACTGAACCTAGGTTTCTGTGTTCTCTTCAGGTGGACAGAGAATATCAGGTGCAGAAGGCCTTGTTTGCCACTGGGTTTCCTGTGCCTGAGCCTCTGTTGTACTGCAGTGATGTTTCTGTCATTGGAACAGAGTTCTATGTCATGCAGCATGTGCAGGTTGGTGCTCCACTGCCAGAGATTGATTCTTTTCCCTACTACAAGCTGCTTTTTATTGTTGAAAACCTTTCTGTTAGAGCTTATCCAGCATTTACTGATGACTTTTTTTGGAAAACCGAGGCTCAAGCACTAATTTCAGAAAGGATGTGGGGTAGCTCTGTCTGTGGTCCTGAGGCTGCTGTAGCCAGGTCGATGCTGTTTCTGTTAGGTTTTAGGAGATTCAAAGGCTGCTGTATCATGTTTTAATTCAGGCCTCTCCCCTTTCTTTGTCTCCTACTATATCATCAGCTCCACAGGACAATTAGAGATGTAAGTCTTTGTGGACCAGTTCCTGGAGATATAGGTTAACTTTCCTACAAAAAACATGAATCAAGAGTAAGAAAATGTAAAAGCTATAAAGAGTTACACCACAGTTTAAACGTTTTCCTGGTTTTCACTAGATCAGAGTGATTCCTTTCTGGCAGTAGCAAAGCTTCTCCTGTTCCCATTTCCAGAACTCTGGAGGTGTGGTCTGTGCCAAGGTGGACAGCAGTGCACTTTGTAACAGACACATTGTGTACTTGGAAAGCAGTCACACGGTTCTTGTGTTGAATAAACTATTCCACATGGCAGAGCCTGATCTCTAGATTTGTTATGCAGACTCCTTCAGCAAAAGTGTTCTGTTGTGTCCTGATGTTTTTGGGACAGAATCCTAAGGCAGCCATGGGTTGCTCAGTAGATAGGGGGAAGTGTGCTGAGAACAGAGGCTGCTATACCTTGCTGGGTGCAGTATAACTGTATGTACATTCTTCTGGCTTGGGTATTGCTTTGGCTGTTTCATTAAATCTATTTCATTTTAACCTGTGGATCTTCTTTTCCTTTCCTGGTCCCCTCCTCAGCTGGGGAGGGGTTGCTGGCTGCCAGAGCAGCTCTTATGGTTCAAGCATGGGCTAAACACAGACAGGGTGCTTTAGCTGTGTATATAGAACAAAGCCATTGTGTGAACCAGTGCAACTGAGGCACTTGGAGGAGTGAAGAGGCTTTGTCTTTTCCAGCCTCTTACTGGCAGAGTCAGAACTGAAGAAGATGGAAAACCACACTCATCTTCTAAATGTATGAAACTGCTTTTAAGGAGAATGCAAATCAATTTCTTGAAATTGTTTGCCAAAGGTCTTCATTGATTTTTCTTTTCTTTTTTTTTTTTTTTTTTCATTGCTGTTTGATATCTTTGCTACTTTTAGGCTTGAGGATTTCTGGGTTGTGCACTGTAACTCAAGCTTTCATCTGCTGGATGCATCTGTTTTATTTACCTCCCAATAAATAGGTAGATAGGTGGGGTGCTAATGGTCTGAAGTTACTCTCAATCCTTCATCTGTCCTGGGCAAGAAGTAAAGCAAATGAGGAGGGAAGTTTTGACTCCATGGGAAGCACTGGCTCCCTGCATTTGCTTTTATTCCTGACGTGTACAGCTGTGCTTCTTTTCATCTGGTGCCTGCACCCCACCAGACACCTCATTTGTGATGTTTACAGGGTCGCATCTTCCGAGACTTGTCCCTGCCTGAAGTGGGCACAGCAGAGCGCTCAGCTTTGTACATTGCAATGATAGAAACTTTGGCCTTGCTGCACTCCTTTGATTTACAGTCTCTGGGTCTCCAAGGATACGGTAGAGGACCAGGATACTGCAGAAGGCAGGTACAGCTCTTCAAAAAATTCTTTATTTCATTGCATCTTTGAGGATTTGTTTGATGTGAAAAACTGGATTGCTAATGACTTGTAAAAGTAACCAAAGCACCTTCAGTTATCTGTATGCAGAACAGATATTCTGTGGTGCTGTGCCCAGGGAATTGTAGCAGTATTAGGTTTGGGCTGTGCAGATGGGATTGCAGTAGGAAGTAGAGGCAGCCTTTTCTGCACCTTTTGATCTCTCATTTGCAAATGCAAAGTTAATGGACTGACAGAATTTACAGGTAGCATGGTAAGAGTCAAAGCCTGGAAGCTTCATGTGCCTCAGACTGTTGTGCTCTTGAGAACCCTGTGAATCAGCTGGAAAAGCCACTGAAGTGTTTGCGTTTCCTTAGGTATCAACGTGGAAAAGACAGTACGAGGCAGCTGCTCAGACAGACATTCCTGCCATGAAGGAGCTGGCTGAGTGGCTAGCAAACAACTTGCCATCTGATGATAATGAAGAAAATCTGATTCATGGGGACTTCAGAATAGACAACATCATCTTCCATCCAACAGAGGTAGCTGAAACACCTGTGCATGTTTAGTGGCTTTTGGTTCTCTCTTCTTGTGTGTGTGTGTACTCCTACCACAAAATGGTACACTTGTACCATTTTGGATATTGGAGTGCATGGTACATCTTTGAAACATAACTCTTCTCTGTGCTCTCTGTGGTGTTTAGGTATCTAATACAGACCTGGACTTCATTGCAGGTGTTAGTTAGTCCATACATTCATTAGTCCCTACCGCACAGTTGAGGAACAGAACATTTCATACGCATTAATCCTGTTGAATTCAGTGTGACTTGACATACTGAAGGCTCACTTCACTAAGCCGTGTGAGCATCTGATCCAAGTTGAAAGCTGTGGTATGACTTCGGTTCCCCCGGCACAGGAGCTGAATGCACAGTATGTCATATTTGTGGAAGGGGGGAAAAAAGGCTGCGTAGGTATGGGGATCACAGAGAACCTGGAAGTTCCTCCTTTAGGAAAAAGGAAGGTTTGTTTTTTTTCTAGTTTGTGAGAAAAAAAATGTTACCTGTCTGTGGGCACAGCAGCATTTTCATTATTTGCTTCCATTCTGTGTTGTGACCAAAAGACATGCCTGGGGCTTGTCACAAAGGCTCTGCAATGCCTGCTTCATAACAAAGCAACAGATCCCAGTCTCGTTGTAGATAGATCAGGCGATGAACAGTGTAGGCTTGACTATTTGACTCCCTGAGCAGAGAGCCTGGCAGTCTCAGGGGCTCTCTTAGCTGTTCTGAAGCAGTTGAAGGAACTGGCCAAACTCTGCACAGGAAATCTTAATTTATAGAAACTGTTCCTGTATATGCAGGAGTTATCCTGTTGGAAAGCCTTCTGCACACTGTTCCTGTAGCCATGACTTGTGACTAGGCTGGAAGCGTTGTTCCCAGGTCAACTGGATTGTAAGAATTCAACATAGCAGTCTTCTGGGGGATCTCAGCCTATCCAGCTGAAGACACCATTGCAAGGATGCTTGTGACAGAGGCTCACGTTTCTGTCTGGGCAGGAGTTGGTTGTCCTGCTTCAGAACTCGAATTCCCTTTTTGCTCATCTATGCATAATGTGATGGATTAGTATTGTACTGCATGGTCTGGGGATTTGCAAAAGAACGCTGCAGCAGGACTGGAAACAAAGCTCCATCTGCCAGTACCGCTGCTCTCTGGGATATTCAACCATATTTTGACCAGAAGAGTTTAGAAGTTCCTGACAGGAAGAGCCACTCAAACTTGTAGAATTTATAGCAGGCTTTGGCTGGGGTAGTGCCTGGTTTGCTGCTGCTATGCAAATGTTAAGGTTTGCAAACCCTGACATGTCGCCAAGAGGAGCTACTTTTGAGGATGGGTACAACCTGTGTTTCGAAACACAGGAACCAAATAAAGCTGTTGGATGCTAAGTGGGTTGTGTGTTTGTGGATGGAGGGAGTTTATCTTCCAGCATTCCCATGAAGCTTTTATTTCTATTTAAGGCTCGTGTCTTGGCAGTCCTGGACTGGGAACTTTCAACTACTGGCCATCCCTTGGCAGATTTATCCTACGCCACTCTCTTCTACTTCTGGCCTCCAGCTATTAGGAACTTGGGTCAAGGAACTCTCTTGGGTTTCAAAGACACCATAGGTATGAAACTAATCTTTCTGTAGGAATGAATTCCAGGATTGATGTGCATTTGATGTGTTACCTTTCTGAACAGTAACAGAGTTGACAAGCACATCATTTTACACCTGAAAAGAACTCTTCCATAGTTATCTTCACTGCAGGGAAGGTGCTGACAGGGACTCCTGAAGCTGTGCAGTTTGGACAAGCTGTGCCTTAGCCACAGCATGCTGCTCCTGTAAGAGCTGTTGAGCCTTTCTTAGAGATAATGGAAGCAAATAGAAATGTAACTTTATCCTTTTTTTTTCAATAAAACCAAAAGCCCCCATGCCATGGTGAAGTCAGTTTGCTGACTCGAGTGGAGGTGAGGAATGTTAGGAAGTGCTGCTTACTTGGAATTCCGACAGCTCCTATCTCATTTAGGCATAGCTGTGATAAGGTATGGGGTTTATGATGGAAGTGGAATGTCTCATGAAGCTGAGGAGCTGTTGATGTGTTTGAAGAATGAAGTGGAAAGAGCAGGGCAGATGCTGAGTGCTGTAACAGACCCTGTTGGTTTTGCAGAGACGCCCTCCTTCGAAGAGCTGGTGTCTGTGTACTGCCGCTGCCGGGGGATCAGCACTGCTTTGGACAACTTCCATTTTTTCCTTGCTTTGTCTTACTTTAAGTTGGCAGCAATATCTCAGGTAGTATTCTCACACTTGCCGAAGTGTCACCTGCTTGTTAGGAGAATTTGGAGTTGGGATGAGTGGTTCAGAATCTGCACAAGAGTTTAGAGTACCCAGGACTGTCCCATTCCAGCTGGTTCCCGTAGAAGGGCTACCTTGGATTCTTATGGCCAGTAACTGCCCAAGAACTCTTGCTGCATGGTCCACATGTGTCAGATACAGCCAGTTGCTTAGGGCAGCAGGCTAAAACCAAACAGAATGTGAATGTGTAGAGTTTTGCTTATTTTCCACTATGCAGGCAATTTTGTTGTTGCCTTTTTTGTACTCCCTGGCTACTTTTAAGTCTGGTATCCCTGTAAATCAAAGGTCTCTTCAGTTCCTGCACTCTCATGAAAGCAGAGAGCAGAATAGGTAAGATGCTGTTGGCACAGATGACAAAAGCTGTGTGTTATGGACATTGGAGCTCAATCTTGAGATATGATTTAGGAAACAGTGTTTCCTTGAATGGTTGTTAGCAGAAGTGACTGTAATAGATAGTCAACCATTGCAGGGCATAAGTGTGTTTTAGTGAGTTGCTGCACGAGAGCAGCATACCAAATGTGGGCTAATCTTGCATGTGGTTTGTTTTGTAGGGGGTTTTGGGTTGGGTTCCCTCCCTCCTCCTTTCTCTTTGCCTTTATGTTGGTTTTGCTGGACTATGTGTTGTCTTTTGGTTTGGTTTTGTTTTCTTCTGTGCATGGCACATCTCTGTTTTGTCCAAGCTCGTTAAAATCCAGGTGCTATTTCCATTTTAAGAATGAGTATTTAAGTATTACTTTCATGACAGAGATTCACCAATCCACTAAAGACAAAACTTTAAGTCCATGGTTCTGCCAGAGTTGTCTTTCTCTTGGTTGCAGGGTGTATATGCTAGATACCTCCTTGGAAATGCTTCTGCAGAGAGCAGTCATGCGTTTGCTAAGGTTGTGAAGCCTTTGGCAGAGAGAGGTTTAGAGCTCTCAAAAAGGTAAGAATGGTCCAAATTGCTGGTCAAAGGCAAACCAAAGCTTTTACAATGTCTTCAGTTATTTAAATGCCTTGACAAGGCAGCTCATCTGTACTCAGGGAGTATCTGGTCTAGTTATTGCCTTGAATGTTCTCCTCTAGGTCACCTTGCAGCAACACACATCACAGGATTTCTGGAGAGCTGTTCCGTCAAAGCCGGAGAGGCCAGGAAATGTTGCTGAAAGTCAAGCAGTTTATGAAGGAGCACATATATCCAGCTGAGAAGGTAAAAGCTGCTGTAAACCTATTTATGAGTGGCTACTTGTGTCATCAGAAAGCTTTGGCTTTCTACCTTTGTCATCACATACTTCAGACTACCCCAAATAATTTTCCTGCATGAATAAGGTACTGACTGGGGTCATCTCCTTGATGCAAAATGAATAGCTTGCAGTTTGATTTTTCCAATTACATGTTTAATTTTATAATGCAGCCAACTATGTCATAAAAACCTGAGCTTATTTTTTGGGTTTATTGGGGTGTGGGGCTGGAAAAGACAACACACTCTGACTGGTGTGTTACATGTGTTCTCAATTTCAACAGCATCTGTTTGCTTGTTTCTCTAAGGAAATAATAGAATACTATGCTGGAGACAGAAATGCAGATGAAAAATGGAAGAAACCACCACTGCTTGAGAGACTGAAGGTATGGCACTGTAAATATTCATAACCTTCTAGCAGTAAAAGAAGCAGGCACTGATAGTGTAAGAACATTTGGCCTATTCTGCTGGAGAGTGTACTCTGCATGGAAAGACACAGGGAAAGGGAAGGAAGAAGGAAGTGTGCAGAAGGAGGTGAGGGATACAAGAGAGGAAAAAAGCAAAAGCGAGTTGTAAGGGTTGTGTCTGACCTTTGACAAAGACTGCACCTAGTGAAAGCAACTGCTGGAAAGTGGGATGCTAGGCAGGAAGGAAGAAAAGGCAGCAAGGCAGAATTTAGTGACTTCTTTTTTTTAGATTTCCTAAGAGGTTTTGCTAATCCTTCTCTCTGATGCTTTCCACAGGAAATGGCCAGAGCAGAAGGTCTGTGGAACATTTTTCTCCCAGATGTCAGTGGTCTCAGCCAGCTTGACTATGCACTAATAGCTGAGGAGACTGGCAAGTGCTTCTTTGCTCCTGAGGTTTTCAACTGCCATGCACCAGGTTAGCAACTCTGTCTCATAACTGCAGCACCGAGAGCATTTAGAACTTGGGCATCGTCAGCCTCATGAGTCATCAGGCTCGGAGTGAAGATGCTGCTGATTCTTACAGACACAGGAAACATGGAGGTCCTGCACATGTATGGCACTGAGGAGCAAAAGAAGAAGTGGCTGCAGCCTCTTCTAGAAGGGAAGATTAGTTCTTGCTTCTGCATGACAGGTAATTTGTTCTCCAGAAGAAAGTTTGAGGCAGCTGTCAGAGATTTCCCATGGCACATGCAGAAAGTGCAGAGTGAACGCAAGATGAAGCACCTTGTTGCCCTTCCCTGGTGGTTACACTAATGTATGCTTCCCATTGATTTCAGTACCTGTACCAAACAGCAGCCTATGACAGAGCTTGCACTCTTTAGTCATGGGGCTCTTTAGAAACACAGAAGTGGACACAAGCAAGATCGCTGTGATTAAAGCTGTGTGTGTTTGCAGTGTGGTGGAGGGTTTAAGGCGGAACCTGCAAGTACCATGCAAAACATTGTGTACTTGCTTCGTCTTCCCTCAATGTTCCCTCTGTGTGCAGTGTCAGTGGAGTGTAGCTAGGCCCAGCACTACCTGTGTACTTAATGCAGTGGTTTGAGTGTTTGTGGTGTTTAACACAGAGCCGGATGTGGCTTCAAGCGATGCCACCAACATGCAGTGCAGCATCGAGCGTGACGGAGACAGTTATGTGATCAATGGCAAGAAGTGGTGGAGCAGTGGTAAGTGTGGAAACCCTAAACAGGAATGGTGAAGTCCATGCAACTTTCTGAGAGCTCATGCACCCCAGATATTTGTTTCATTTCTGAGATGGAAAATTGAATCTTCCTGAGTAGAAGCAGTGAAATGCAAATAATGGAAAGAGCTGAACTGAGCTTTTGTTCTACGAAGCAAAGTGCAAGACCCCAATGCAGTTCACGCTTTGTCTTCCACCTCTGTATTTTATTTACAGAATGAATGCTACTCTTGTTGAAGTTGTCCCCTCCCATGGGGTAACTTAACCTGTCTATGGCCATAGCCTTTAAACATACCCTTATGAGGCTTGTGGTGCATCTGCAGGCCTGTCAGGCACTGCTGCCTCATCTGCTCAGGCTCTAGTCTTTCTCAGAGCACTGGGCAGAAGTTCTGTAAGCTTTTGCCATCCAGGCAGAGAGAGGCTTGTGTCTTGCTTGCACTACTAGTGTTTCCTGTCTGTCATTTTTCTTCCCACCCACAATTGTGTCACTGGAAGCAGTGTCTGAAGAGATATCCTGATTGTCTCCTGTAAGCAGCAGATCAGAGGTTTTGCCAGAGCCCATGGGATGTTTGCAGGCAGGGACAGTATCCTGCTGTACTACTCCTTTTATTTTGAAACCAAATACTTGAAATGCTTCCAGAGACTCATGGAAAACTGCTGCTTTCCTGGAATCCTTGCCAGCAGGGGACAGCTTTGGTACCTCTCTGGTAAAACTGTACATTCCACCCACCATGAGCTCCTTATGGAGTCAGAACCTCTCTCATTCGTGACTCAAGGCCTCTAGCCTTTGCTGCTCATTAAATGCCTGTGATGAGAGCTGTCAGTCCCTACTACACCAGAACAAAGACAGAAAAGAGCGAAAGCTGGGACACTTCCTGTAATCTTTGATTTTCTCGTAGCTCTATATTTTAGCAGCTCTAGTCACTGTTGTGTTCACTTTACAAATTCTGACTCTCTGAAGATTATTTAATTCCTTACATTTCTGCTAATGCTTGGACTGCACCACTTTGGCAGTCACAGATCTACAATGTGCTTCATAAGGCACTGGGCTTTTTGAAGTCTAGGGTGAGCAGGAAAGGTCAATTTTGGTGGTTATAGAAAAGTTACTGGGTTTGGTGGAGGATATGGTACACATGTAGAAGAGAATAGATATCTCTTTTTTTCCCCCTCTCTCAGTTCTCAGCCATGAACATACACCTCATTGCAGGCTACAAGGATGTCTATGGAACTGATAGCTGAGCTAAAAATTTAAACTGGCTTGTTAGGGAAACGCTCTGAAGTTTGACAAAACAGTTGAAGAAACACAAGACTGTTATTAACTCGAATACAAAAGTGCCTGTACTGGTGTTTTGTTGCCAATGGTTTATTTTTTTTGTCTTAATGAGATGTCCAGACACATACAGATTGTTTGTTACAGCTATTTAATTGCCTAATACTGTGGTATTTTTAAACCTAAATCTTGGGGAGGTTAGGTGTTTGGGGTTTGTGGGACTGGATCAGTTTTTTTTCAGCAAATGTTGTTTCTAGGAATTTCAGTATTTTGTTCTTGCCTTAGGTTTAATTTTGATCAGTGTGTTCCATTTTGAAGAGCACTGTAGTGTCTTGGCTTGTCTGCAGGTTCAGAAATGTGCCTGAAAGTTTTCTTAAAGAGAAAATGCTGCTGGAACAGTGCCCCCCAGGATTAGTAAATAATTCCCCTGGCTGTGTAAGATACTAAAGGTAATGGAGAGTCTATATAGTGAAACTGGTGGTGTCTTCAGTGTGGGCTTCATAACTGATGGAAGTTTCTTCAGGCCTCTCATTCTGTTGTTGTCTTCTCCAGTACCCACAATTTTTTGCAATTTTCATAATATGCATTTTGAAAGAGGCTCCCAGGAAGGTGTAGAGAAGGGGGTTCAGGCAGGAGTGGAAGAGAGCTATGCTCTTGGTGACCTGGAGCGCAATGTCTGTGGTTTTGCTTGCATCACAGTCAGTGATCAGCAGGTAGATGATGTCTATAGCTCGCCAGAACTTCACCACGTTGTAAGGCAGCTGGGTGACAATGAAAGCAGCCACCACTGCCAGCAGGACCAGGAAGGGTCTGCGTTGCTTGGCACTGCCAGACCTGAGGAGCGCTCGGGCGGTGGCTGAGTAGCAGATCAGCATTACGAGGAAGGGAAGCAGAAATTCCAGGATGATTTCCAGGATTTGAATAGTTGCCTTTGAGAGTGTTTCCATGTTTGTGGGAAATACAGGAAGGCATTCCTTCCTGTCGTTGTGCTCCTTGACTTGATTAAAGACCAGTTCAGGGATGCTGAGGGAGATGGCAGACAGCCAGACACAGAAGCAGGTGGCACTGCAGTGTTTGCTAGCTCTTCTCTGCCCCTGGGGTTCAGCAGTGGCCCTGTATCTGTCCACACTGATACAGGCCAGGAACAGCATGCTGGAGCTGAAATTCATGGTGTACAGAGAGGAGGTGAGCTTGCACATGGGGTTGCCCAGCTGCCAGCCCTGCACTGCGTTGGCAGCCCAGAAGGGCAGTGTGAGGAGCAGGAGCAGGTCAGCGATGGCTAGCTGCACGATGTACACGTCCGTCCTGCTCCGGGCTCTCTTGCAGTAGGCATAAACTGCCACCACCAGGGAGTTTCCAGCCACTCCAAGGGTGAAAGCCAGGGCATAGAACACAGGGGGGAACACTTTGCTGAAGTTCCTCACGTCACTTTTTTCACAGAGAAGCTCATATGCATTGTAGTCTATAACAGAGCTGAGATCATCCTCCTCATCCTCCAGCCAGTAATCGCTGGAATTATTTGTATCCCAGCCCATGGCAAAGCTACAAGGCAGGAAAACAAAACCAGGGAGAAGAGAACACCAAAGAAATAATACTGCTCTTAACTCTTCAGATGCCTGTTGAAACAAACCCCTTTCTCTTGGCTGCTCGTGCTTCTCAAGTTTGAAGCTGAGTAGTGAAGATACATTTGTAAATAATCCAAGTAGAGCTAGGCAGTGATGGAGGCAGGAGAGGCCACCTCAAACTCCTGCATCCCTGTGTGCAGTGCAGTGTGGAAGGGGTTCATCTGGAATGCAGGGGATTGCAGGCTGCCCACAGTGCACCTCACAGCTTTCCTCACTCAGCAGCTAAGGCAATGAGAACTCCTCAGCTGCAGACTGTTGCTTGACGGTACCCCATTAAAGAATGAATTATCTGCACCTTTCCAGGGGCTAGGTGGCAGCTGCCTCCACAGAGCTGAGGGCTGTTAAGTGCTGTTAATTGATGTGGAGAGGTGAGCAGAGGGACTCTGCTTGCTGTCACAAATCTGGCAACGTGGGCTGTGAGCACAGCAGAGAGAGGCAGTGCTTGTTTCCCAGGCATACCTGCACAAGCCCAGGGCCCAAAGCACAGCACTGGAGGCTCAGCAGTGCCAGAACAGGCTCGGTTTAGTCTCCCTCCTACACAGTGAGCCGTGCCCACATGGAACTGCTTACAGGATTGCTGTGGGTGCTCTACAGTCTGCAGCTGGAGACTGCTGAGCATGTACTGACAGCTGCCCACAGGCACCCAAACAGCTCAGAACCTCAGCCCAGCCCTTTCTTCAGGTGCTGTCTCCTGACAGATTTACTCTGTGAGCACTACAGTTGTGTTCTCACTGCCAGCGTAGGGTGGGAGTTTGAGTGTTCCTGTCCTACTTTCTTCTCATGGCACCGTGTTGACTCCCTTGCTCTTTTGCTTTCTGTTGTGCACTACAGTCCTGCAGTACTGCTTTGTTGGAATAAATGGCACAAGATTTCTTAGTAGCAGCAGAAAGTAGCTGAGAACAAGAAGCACCTCATGCTTTGGAGTGGGAGGGGGAGGTCAGTGCTGGTATCTGGTGCTCTGCCCCAGAGCTGCAGTTTGGCTTCTTCAGTGTGGAAAAAAACTCCAAACACAGCTTCTGGTTCTCAGACAGGGCTTTAAATGAAGGGCTGCCAAACCTTTATTATAAACAGTATTTCTTAACTTTTTAAATCCATTGTGGCTACCACGAAAAATGTTACTGCTTGAGCTCATATTCAGCAGTGCAAACCAATGAAACAGAGAGAAACTAATCCTTTCTATTTTTGCTTGAATTTGTTTTCAAGCGAATCTGCCTTCGGTTTGGTTCAAGTGTGTTACAAACCATCTGGTCTGGCTTCATTCTTAATGACTTTAGATTATTTAACTGAAGTTCTAGAGCAGTTCCTGTTAAAATAGGAGTAATCAGTGTTTAACGCTTTGGTAATGTCATGTGTCACTGTTGCCTAAAGGCTGCATGTGGTAACTCTGTTACTTTGGCAAGGGATGTCTGGGCTCTGCCCTGCAATGTGCTAGCAGGATCTTCTCACCAGAGGCAATCTTTGCAGCTGGGGAGGGGTTCAGACAGCCTCAGCAGCAAACGGATGTTTGGTGTGGAGTGTCTTTGGTAGAAGGGGAACCCTGCCAGGAGAGCTTACTCTGGCCAAGATTAGAAGAAAATTAACAATTCATCTGGACAGATGTGGCTGTAGTCTGAAGCACTCGTTACAGAACCCACCTGGGGATGCTTGATGAAGCTGGATCAGTGGCTAAGCTGCTTGTAAGGATGGCAGGAAACATCTGGGTGCAGACTTCCAAAGCCTGTATTCACGAAGGGGTTTGGCTGTGCCAAGCACTGTGCTCCACTGCCTGAGATGCCTCTGGCTGATGGCAGTTCTTGGCAGAAGCTGCCTGGTATGCAGCAGCTGATAGTTCTCCCTTAAACCAGTTACTTTGTCTAGCAAACCTTTGCATACTTGCCTTTCCTGCCCACCTTCTTTCTCAGGCATGCTTGTACATGGCATTAAACCAAGCAGAGCAGTCCCAGTGCCCTGGGAGGCAGCCACTGAGTAGTGGTGGAACAGGCTCAGTTCAGCGAGCCATGCCCACCTGGAGACTGCTGAGGGTGCAATGACAAAGAACTGCCCACAGGTACCCAAACTGCTCAGAACCTCAGTTCTTCCTCAAGTGCTGCTTGCTAGGAGGCGTGTTCATGGATCTGTTAGCAGGCAGCCTGGCAGGTATTCCAGCGTTCCCTTTGGATGCACATTCACCCTTCCTGTGTTTAGGCTTGGCAGGGATTGTACAAAGGCATACAAATGAAGTTACTGCCCCCAGTTTCAGCAGGCAGCTTCTGCCCCCATGCATTAAGCTGTATTCTGAACAAATGCAGGCTGAGGAGTGAGTGCCTTAGTGCAGTCATGTGTCTCTAAAGCCAGCCTAGCTGCCTAAACAGGACCGAGCATCACATCAACAGAGAGAGCAGGAAATAGGAAAACAGAACTAACCTTTTGTCAGCAGAGGAGTAGCTCGGTCTGCAGCTGGGATGTGCTTCAGTCAAGTGATGGGAGTTAGTCTGACACTTTGCATTTTGTGCTGGAGCACCACACCCTGCTCTGGAGGACAGTTGCACTTTCATTCTGACTTGCCAGTTAAGAATAAATAAAATTCCTGCCTTCATGGAAACTCTTCTCATGTTGCACGCACTTCCTACGCCCCACCCTGTTCCAGCCACGGTGGCTTTGGAAGGTCAGGGCTCTGACTGTTTCACTGTGGTGCTGGCTGCTTTATTCCTCAAAGTGCAAATGCTTTTTGCATCAGCAAAAGGCTTCTATCAAAACACACTTTTAGAAAACGAAAAGGAGAGGAGGGGAAGGTGTGCCTGGGGCAGTTACCTGTATTCTGTGCTGTGCTTTTGGTGTCTGCCTGTGTCAAGTTTTACAGGATCCTTACATCCCCTTGAGTAGCTTTCCAGGGGATGCAGCAGAAGGATGAGTTGGCATCCTCATCAGACGATGAGAGCTGGGGGCATTTGCTCTTTCAGTATGCGAAACTGAAGCCCAGACCACACAGGTGCTAGAGAAGAGATGGGAAAGCAAGTGGTGACTTGTCAACTGGAGTGTGACAGTCCTGCACCCTGGGGGACCCCAGTCAAGTCAGAGCTTGATGTTTCCACTGAAGCTGCAAGCCAAGTAGATACTGTACAAGGACAGAAAGTGCTATTCCACCTGTGGTGTTTCTTACACTTGCACTGTGAAATGTCAAACTTCTGCAGGAAGGGGGAGGTGGAGAAGTTGGAAGGTTGCATGCAGGCACTGGGATTGCTGCACAGAGGCATGGGCTTCACTGTGCTAAGAATTCATAAAATGTCTGGATCTTGCTGAACTTTACACAATCTCTGCAGCTTCAAACTGGTCTCTTGTGCAAGAGCACCTTCCAGTCTTCCAGAGCTTTTATTTTGACTGACTTTTATGTCCTGTAGCAGTCTAATGAGTTTCAGTAAATGCAGTACTGAAGCCAGAGAGAGATTTGCAGCAGACCAGAGGTGAGGTTTTGCTTTCTGGCACGCTGGCTGGGCTGATGGACCTGCTGCAGCTAGCTTAGCCATGGGCCTGTGCTTCAGCTGCTCTGGAGCAGGTGAAAGGCAAGATTTTTCAGAATGGGCAGCTAAGAGTGTAGCATTCAAAAGGAGAAGAGGCTACCCCCTTCTGCAAAGTTTTCATCCCTACTCGTTGCAGCTCTTCACTGCTGTTCTTCACAGGGGTGGGTAGGACATTTGGGTTGCCTCCAGCACATCTGCTTCTCCTAAGTCCTATTATTGCTTAGGGACCTGAGCTCTGTCTCTTTAAAGTAAGTGAAACTCTTGGTTCTGAACAGACTTTGGTCCTCACAAGACAGAATAATTAAGGTAAAAGCTCCTGGGGAGATCTCTTTTGCCTGCAGAAAAGAGTTGTGTTCCTGGTGCCTCTAAGGGGCTGTAGGCAGGCAGTTGGCAGGAGCTACATCCAGGCACTCTGCATTTCTTCCAAAGCACTGGAGGCTTTCAGAGTCCTGGGTTGGGCCACCACTGCTTCCTGGTGTTCGTGGGTCAAAGCTGGACCACACTGGGTTTAAGTTCTCAGGAGTCGAGACTCTGAGGTGTGTAAGGGCTAGGAACCTGCCTGTGTCAGTGTTCGGAGCCCCTGTGAGACAGAGCTAGTCCTCTGCCTTCCAGAGACTCATACACATGATTTAGAGCAGCCAGCCAGGTGCTGAGCTCTCACTGAACTCCTCACAGAGTTCAGCATGAAAGCTGCCTCTGATTTTCTTTCATATAGCATGGAGAAGTTTGCTGCCCTGTGAAGCAGGAATGTGGCTTGAGGATTGTTTGCTAAAGTTTCTGAAGAGATTCCAGAAAGGCAAAATAACTTTGGTTGTAAAGCTCCCTTTGAGAGAAGAGTGGCTTAGAAAATAGCACTTGTGCAATTGTTTCTCTTTGCTGGAGAGGAGCCCAGCAGCTCTCTGCAGGATGGCACACTGCAGTGTACCTGGGGTTATTGGGGGGTTGCTCACCCACTTGTGGCACTTGTCCATAGAACTCATCTGTTTCAGATCTACCTTTTTTAGTCATGCTGATTTATTCTGCTCACCTCAACTTTTCACCCCTGTATCTTAGCTTTTTATCACTGAGCTGCTCACAGGCCACAAATGTAACTCCACCTGAAAGCAGTGGATTCTGCAAAGGGGCAGAGTAAAGAGCCCTCAGAGCAGGCAGTGGGTATCAGTACAAAGGCAATCTTGCTCCCATTTCCTGGCATTGCAGTGGCTCCTCTGAGGAGGAAATAGCTTGGGCCAAAGACAGGCATTGTCTAGAGTAGACCCTCCCAAGCCTTGTGATAACACCTGCCAGACAAGCTAAAGGCCTTTTTGTTTCTGACCTCAAAGCAAGCTGAAATGTACAGGTCACAGCTTGAGTTAAATCTCTCTGGAGATTTTTCTGCAAAGCAGAAAAGGCTTTCATTCTGGAGAAGTTAATGAAGTAGCAATAAAGTCCTCATGGTTCAACTCTGATATGTGTAATTAGGGCAGAATGTGACCAGCATTTCATCCCTACCGAGGTCCTCCAGTCTTTGCAGTTCATGGAGCTCTAGTTTTGAAACAAGAGCATCTCACCTTGAGCAGTCTCTCTGTACTGTGCTCTTCTCTGAGCTGTGATGGACAGGAGGAATTAGGTTCCATTTCAAGTCCTCTCTCCTTCTCTTCTCATTGGGATAGATGGTGGAGCTGGATCCTGCTTTTCTTTGTTCCCTTCCCTGGAAGCAAGTCTCTTCCCTTTAGGTGTTAACCTGTGAGATTAATTTGTCTGATTACTCAGGGTATAAACACAGGAGGCTGCCTGCCTCTGCTGCCATAGCACTGAAGGAGGGAGCAGGATTTGCTCCTGTGACACTTGATTGGAGATCTTCACACTGAAAACTCTTCTTGTGTCTGTGGCTTTTTTAAGGTGCTGGGAACCCAAACTGCAAAGTTGCAATTGTGATGGGCAGAACCACAAACTCCTCAGCATCCAGGTAAGGATTCCTGGGAGAACCAAGACTTACTTAGAACTTGTTTCCTGGAGGAGTCACTGCTTGCTAGCAGTTGCCTGAAGCACAGCTGAGTGCCTTATCAGCTGTGATAAATTACAGAGGAATTTTAAACCTGTGCCTGGGCAAGCTGCTGTTGTGCTGCCAGCTCTGATGCCTTAGGCCTCCTGTCCTCTTCACTGTCACCAGGTCCCATTCCTGTGCTTCCCTGTTCCCAGGGCACTGCTCTAGTCTGCAGCTGGGTACTCAGCTGGGGGGGCTCCACTACCTTTAGCTTGGTCAGGTTAGTTTTAGTTTGCTTCAGTTGTTCAACCAAGGACTGTCCTGGCTCATCTGGTTTCACAGGTGTGGCACATAAAACCTCTATGGAGAGAAGTTGCTTGCCTCAATGCTAATAACCCCAGAGCTCCCCTGAGCAGAGAGTCCAAGTGGCAGGCCTAAGACCTGCAGTTTCCTGCTCAGTTGATCCCAAAGTTGCCTGCAGGCCCAGAAGGCTGTTTGTGATGTGGAGCTGTGTGAGCAGAGGGCACTGCACCTCTCTCTGCAGCAGATGGAATACTGCCCTGGCCTGGCTCCTTCCCACACTGAAGCCTGTGCAGGTGAGGAACACAGTGCTTCGTGACTGCTTCCACTGAAGGCACACAGCTAGTAAGGCAACAGACCTGGAGCATTTGTCTCCTGGCTAGATTGTAGCCCAGATTCCACTGGGAAGGTCTCTTCTGTTCCATTGAGAAGGGAACAGTAACTTGCTTACAGCACATAGGGAGACTTGTCCAGCATCTGTGCAGAGTGGCATCTCCTGAGCTCTGGGAACCTAACAGGAGGTCACGAGAGGACAACGTGACACTGCCCTGGAGCCTGACCCCGGGGATCTGGGATGTCACCTCCAGTTCAGCCTGACTGATAACTGCCCTTCAAGATCCTGAGGGAAGTGAAAATTGGGGATGTTTTTCCTGACCTGTAGGCAAGCCAACATCATGATGATAACCATGTTTAGAGAACAAGAAGGAAAGGGGGAGGGGGGAAATTGGACTGGGTGGTGCAGAAGGGACAGAGGTAGCTGTTTTGTTCGTGGTGCTTTAGATGCCAGTGGTGCATTTTCACTTGTTGACTGGTGGTTCAGTGAGGCAGCGGATGGAGAGAGAGAGGATCATCTGCAGGGCTGTGTCCAGCTCTGGAGCCCTCAACATAGGAAGGACATGGACCTGATGGAGAAGATCCAGAGGAGGGCTATTATAAGTACCGGGGGGGGCTGGAGCAGCTCTGCTACAAGGACAGGCTCAGGGAGCTGGAGTGGTTCAGCCTGGAGAAGAGATGGCTCCAGGCAGATCTAACAGCTGGAAGGGGTTACAAGAAGTCTGCAGAGGGACTGTTTGCAAAGGCCTACAGGGACAGGATGAGGGCAATGGTTTGAAATGAGAGCAGAGCAGATTTAGGCCTTTGAAGGTCCCTTCCAACCCACACCCTTCCATGACTCAAGGAGTGCTGAAGGTCATGTGCCACACTGCATGAGGTGGGACGACCGCAGTCAGTGGAGGCAAATCTCAGCATTAGCTGAGAAGTGGAGGCAGGGGACCGAAAGGAGGCTCAAAGCTAATCCAGACTTGTGCTTCTTGCCTTGCCCAGGTACAAGCAGCACAGCATGATTATTGTTCCCATGGACACGTCAGGGCTGAGGCTGATCAGACCCCTCTCAGTGTTTGGCTACCTGGGTAGGTGACAGCAGTTCTCCTGTGTTTGCCACCTGTGCCAAGCTGCAGTAATGCCTGAAATGCATCACCAACCAACATGGGTAGAGACAGCACAGGAACTGAGGGCTCTGTTTGACCCTGCTGCTGTGAGGTTTCTGTGTCTGTAGATGAGATCCACGGGGGACACTTTGAGATACATTTCAAGGACGTGCGGGTGCCTGTCTCCAACATCATCCTGGGTGAGTTCTGCTCAATCCCTCTGCATGCATGCAGCAGGGAACCAAGCTATAGGAGGTGGTGGTTTGTGTTCTTATAGCCCTCTCCTGTGGTCCATGGCCACTCAAGTCTGGGTGCTTGCAAAGTGACCAGAATTGAGAATTATTAATAAAGAATGAGCAGGCCAGAGCTGTGGCCACCTGCAGGGAGAGCTGTGCTCCTTCTCCCTCACTCACTGCAAACCTTGATTGCTTCTCTTACCTCTTAGCTGTTGTCATTTGTTGGAAGCTTTCTGTCTTGGGTCTGGACCCCCTCAAAGTGTTCCCCATCTTCTTATACCAAATTTGGTGGACAGATCTCTTTTCAGTGTAAGATTAACATTTTAAGTAAGACAAACTCTCTGAAACTTCCTCTGATAGTAACACTGCAGCACAAAACACACGAACAGTCTGTCAGGATGGATCTTGTGGAGTAAATAAGCACCAGCTCTGCAGCACAAAGTTACTGTAAGAAGCTTGCTCCTGGCTCTGTGCCATGATGCCACTTCTGCTTGGAGCCACAGGTCCCGTCAAAGGGGGAGCATGAGTCTGCACATGCCTGTTTGTCTTTCCAACCAGGTGAGGGCAGAGGCTTTGAGATAGCCCAAGGGCGGCTCGGGCCAGGCCGCCTCCACCACTGCATGAGGTCCCTTGGTGCAGCCGAAGCCGCCCTGCAGCTCCTGTGCCAGCGTGCGTTGCAGAGGGAGACATTTGGGAAGAAGCTGTACCAGCATGTGAGTACTGCCCTGTGTTAGCCCGCGCAGAATCCTGGCAATGGGCACTGGCAGAGCTGTGCCCTTGGCTTCTCCTGCCAGTCACAATGCCTCGGGTGGCAAGGGGAAATCAGTGTGAGGCTGCCCTTGTTTTCAGTGTAACCTCTGAGCTTTGGGTTTCTCTCCTGGCAGTGCTTTCTGCTCTGTTGCTGGATTTGATGCAGTTTTGCACTGTGGGTTTTTCTCTCACTGGGCAGTTCTGGCAGGCAGCTGGTTGGGTGGGCATCTGATGCTTCTCTGCATTTCAGGTCTAGCACCTGCATATCTCTGTTCATCAGTGCTGGAGCTGCTCATGGGTCTACATTTGACTTTACTTATGAGAAAATACAGATACTTGACCAGAGTGCAGAGCAAGGCCCTGGGTCTGGTCCAGAACTGAAATGCTGTTGTGTGAGTGTTTTCTAGCACAATAAAAAGGTGACTATCCCCTTTTCATAGGGGTCATTGGCATGTAGCGGTGGGGCTCGTCCAGCCCGCAGCAGGATGATTTGGAAAGAGGGCAGCAGAATGAGGAAACTGCCTTAGGGTTTGGCAAGAGTCATGGAAACTTGTTTGCACAGAGCCAAAGGGAACAGAGGGGTGCCAGGGCTGTAACGAGTTGGAGCAGGGGAGCTACTCACTGATCATCACAGGGAGGGAGCTGCAGCAGGCACCACCTTGCAACTCTGCCTGCCTGAGTGTCAGACAGCACCAGCCCCTTGCTCCTCTCTTCCACACCCCAGCTGCTGTCTACTGGTGCCCGTTAGAGAGAGAGTTTGAGGCCTGGCAGCAGGCAATAAAAAGCAGGGCTTGAAAGGCTTCAGCAACAGGGTGAGCAGGCCTGACCAGGAAACAAAATTCTGTCAGAAGCTGGAGGTGTTTTTTCCCCTGTGCCCTCTTTCCTGCCAGGGAGAGAACTGTTCTTGGATTGCTGCCAGCCAAGGGTTTTAACTGCTGTTAGAGGCAGCATGTCACTTGACTTGCACAAGTCTTCCAGGGCTGAACACACAGGGGGAAGAGCAGGGCCACTGTGGCAGACACAGCAGGAGGCATTCACTGACCGACTGATTGTTGTCTTGGGCTGCTGCAGGAGGTGGTTGCCCACTGGATTGCTGAATGCCGCCTCAATATTGACCAGGCTCGACTGCTCACCCTGCACACAGCCAGCAAGATCGACACCTTAGGCAACAGGAAAGCAAGGAAAGAGGTAACTTCTGTATGAGCTCTAGGCCAGGGCACAGGGGATACAAGAGCTGTGCATTCACCTGCGTCATTCAAGCTAGAGCATCCAAAGGTTATCCTGCTGAGCACAGAGCACAGCTTCATCCTGAAAATAGTCTTAAGGTGAGCTTTTGATTGACAGGAGACTGTAAAGGCTTCTCAATTAAAAAGCTGAGCTGAGCCTGCTAAAGTGCTTTAAAATTAAACAAGTGCAAGTGTTGCTCACCTGTCTTAGCACTGCCTGGAAGCAGCTTTGCCTTGGGCAGAGCTCTCCTCCTGGCCAAAGAAAGCAGTGTACTTCAAGAGCTGCCTGATCCGTGTGTGCACTGCTGCTGCTAACAAGCACAAGTTCTCTTCCACCTGCAGGTAGCCATGACCAAAGTGGTTGTTCCTCGAGCTGTGCTCAAGGTGATTGACACTGCAATCCAAGTGTGTGGTGGAGCTGGCGTTTCCCAGGACTTCCCTCTGGCTTTCATGTGAGTCAAGGCAGAGTGAGCTGTAGTGTAAGCAGGGCTGTTCAGGTGGGTTTGACAGCAGCAGGTGCTGGTATGCCCCAGGTGTCCCAAAGGGAAGCTCCACATTAACCACTTTAATAATTCAATTGCAATGCAACTGCATTGCTTGAGCACAACCCACACAGGGGCAGCCTGGCACTGGACCCACAAGAGGTCTTGCTTGGCTGTGCCCCTCATGGCTCTGGGGAGAAGCAAGCTGCCTGTGTTTCCAGCCTCCGCTGCTCAGCCCTGCTGGAAAGCTTTCCTGCAGTAGCCCCTCTGGCCCTCTCTGCAGAGATGCCCACAGCCAAAGTGGCACAGCCCAGGAGGCAGTGCAGAGCTGTCCCTCACCCAGCTGTTGTGGTGCAGGTTTGCCTACATCCGGACACTGCGGCTGGCAGATGGGCCGGACGAAGTGCATCTGTCCACCATTACCAGGTGGGAGCTGCTTGACCAGGCCAAGCAGCTAACTGCAAAGATCTAGGGGCAGCAGAATGCCAGTTGCAGGGGATGGGACACTGAGCCAAGGTTCTGCTCAGCGCTGGTCTCCGGGGGACACTGGATGGATTCAAACGCTTGATCCTAGCTTGAAGCAATGCACCTTCTCCTCACTTATAATTCTGACACTGAGCCAGCGGTTGCTTTTCAGGTTGCACACTGCCCTGCAAACAAACAGGCTGGGTTCTAGCACTAAATAAAATCTCTCTTCTAGCAGGCTTAAAGTGCTTTATTTGTTCTGAGCCACAGCCCTTTCAGCCTTTTATTAGAGGCAAAGCAGTTTTGACTCAGCATTTTCACTTCATTTCATTTATTGCCAGCCAGGCTAAACTTCTGATTTGTGATTAACAGCCATTTAATGGCTGAAGGCAGTACCTTTCTGCTCAGAAAAAGTTGATCTCAGGGCAACTTGATACAAGCTTTTACTGTAAGCACGAACAGTGACAGAACAAAGAGAAGGTGGCTCACTTCAGTTCAGTCTTCAATCCTGCCCTTGACCCTCCAAGCTGGATGCTCACCTGAAGAGTGCTCCAGCTGAAGCCAGCCAGGCTTGTACTGCAGCACACCTGGAGCAGGGAGCTTTCCCCAGAGGAGCTTCTTGCCTCATAATCAGCTCATTCTACCTAAATCCAAGATTAAGGGAATGCAACAACTGTTCGCATCTCCATTTCCACCACCATCCCTTCCTAGAGTGCGGAGAATGGCAGCAGGGCAGTGGCAGCAGTGTATTTTAAATACAAACCCTCTGCACTGCACCAGTGCCTAGGGGGGTGTCAGCAGCTCTGCTCTAGCCTCTCCAAGTCTGCACAGTGTTCTCCCAGGCAGGAATGCTCAGGACCCCTACCAAGCCCTGCTCAAAGGAAGGTTTCTGACTGCACTCTCCTCCCTCCCTCCCCTTCAAAGAACAGCTCTGCAAAAAGCTCACCTTTAGCTCATTAACAAGGTTCTTAATTCCCTTTATTTAAAATTTTCTGTACATATGAAGGGTCTGTATAATGTACACAGGCTAGAAAGGTTTATATACTGGATACTGTATAGAACATCTCACAAGTACACTAAGTCCTTACAGAACATCTCCAGAGGAAGGCTTTTTGCTGCAGCTCCGTCCATTTGGTCAAGCCAGTTACACAGGTGAATGTCTAATGCTGTCTGATCTCTGGCAGCAGGTCAAGTTAATGATTAAGGACAGCAGTGAAGGGCTGGGGAACAAACTCTTTGCAAGTCATGTTCAGTGGGAGTGATCTCATTGGGCTGGGAAGGAAGGGGAGGGGATGCCCTTTTAGTGAGGGGGGTGAGGTCAGAGTGATTTTAGCCCATTCCTCTAGACTGTAGCTCAACTGCAGTCATGCTAGTAACTCAACAAATATAAAAACTAGGAAAGGTTGATTCACAGTCTTGTAAACAAATAGAAAGGAACAAAATGTGCTTACGTACAGCAAGAAACAGTTCCTGTGTACCCACTGCAGCTGATTGCAGAGTGCTTGGAGGTGCAGTGCCACAATCACTGCCCTTTCCTACAACAGCAACCAGCAGCCATAGGAAAGGAACAACACTGTCCTGGAAGGGCTGGGAAGGCAGCAGGCTCCCTGTGTGTGGGAGGACAGTGCCACTGCTCGGCACCGCCACGGCCTCAGCCCTTAGCTGATGTCTCCCACCTCGTTGTCTACAGGGGGTGGCACGCTGGGCATCACAGAGGAGGCTGTCCCTGCAGTAAGATAACCCGCAACTCCAGGGCCTTTGGGGAAGAACAGAGTAGTGGTGATTAGTAGCTGAATGGCTTCATTCCCCTCTAGTAACACTCAAGAGATACCATCTAATGCAACCAGACAAGTTGAACAAGAACATTCAAGAGCTTCACTGAGATTCTGTGGAATCTGGGAACACCGGGAGTTAAGTCCACCAAGTGCAGGAGCTTGTGGAGGCCATTCTTTGCTTGCTCAGCACTTTTTGTTCTGGTGTGCCAAATAAATCACAAGAGAACCCAGCATCATCCATTTAACTTCCACCAGGGTTTTCTGACACCACAGCCTGGAGCCAGAGCACCAGAGCATCCTCTGTCTGCTTGCAAACCCTCCTGCCACTGCCAGTGCAAGCAAGAGAGCAAAGCAGTGTCTGTAAAGAAACTGACCAAAATCCAGGCTCTGGCCTCAGACAGGAGCCAGCTGATGAGTGGCACCTGCCAACAGCCAGCTCCAATTCTGCATGTCCTAGCGTGACAACTCCGCAAGTTCACTTGTCCCTCGAACTGCCGCTACAGAGGGTTCCTAACACACTTGAGAAGTTAGTACCAGTAAGTGCCATGCACTGCAGCAGTTAGATCCCTGCTCCTGTGTGTTGAAGAGGGCAGGCATGCAGGGCAGGTGTTGGTGCTGCACGTGGCCCACGCGGTTGGTACAGGTCTGGGGCATGCATCTATGGCTCGGCAAGAGCAGCGTCTGCGAGGTGGTATCTACCTGCTTTAGGGAGCTACACAGAAGTTAGCAAGCTGCCTGGCAGAGCACATCTAAAGCCCACTTCTCAGGTGAAGGGGACTGCTGCCAGTTAGAAGGGAAGGAGAAGAGACACCTGAGGGAAGAGAAATAAGCAAGGGAAGTTTGGAGGGAAATGCAAACGGCAAAGCAATTTGAGGCACGACATAAAGGCAGAATACAAGGTAAGGCAGGTTAAAATAAGGCTGCTTCGGTTCCCATCTGTGTTCTGCAGTTCTACAGCATCTTTACCCTGCATCTGCAAGCACTTCCACATCAGGCAACTGAAACACAGCGCAGGCCTTCAGGCAGTTGAACTGCTGTACTGTCCGCAGCACCTAGTATAGCTCAGTTCTTAGCATTTACTCCTTATTTCTGATTTAGTCTTCACAAACTAGCAAAGAAACTCAGCACCAGCTGAAAAGAGTGTCCTGTGCCAAAGTGGCATAAATGGGGCAATAACCAAACCCCTATTCAGAGCTAAGGCAGCAGCTCTTTCCTGTGTGGAAATGTGCACCAGGTGATGCAATACTCCTGCTCTCAAAAATTAACCATCTGCTCCTGCTAGTCCTTGCATGAAAGCTGCCTGTGTGGCCATCTGATTTACAGTTCCTTCAGTCTGCTCTGCTCAAAAGCTTTACTAGGGCTCCTGTACTGGGTTACTGACTTGTCACAAAGGACCTCAACCACCTTAGCAGGGAGGCTGAGCTTTTCAGACCAACTGCTTGTTCAGCTGCTGGCTCCTGAGCAATGAGCAGTTTGCATCATGCTTTGCTACAGGAGTTTGCTCCAATGTCACTGCATGCAACACTTCGGAGAGAAGCACTGAATCTGTGCCAGTCAAGTGCTGGGTGGTATTACAGCAGCTGGTGTCATTGGAGAGCTGTTTCTGCAGTGCTGCAGACAAGTGAAGGAAGGGTCAGCACTGGATTTGCTGTGCTGCAAGGTGCTGCTACCAACCAGGAAGCTGACATCAGTTCTCTCTTTTGCGTGCACACAGCTGGAATGCTCTCCCACACTGTTCATGAGACTGCAGCAGCACCCCAGGCTACCATTTCCACCTTGGTGGCACCAGTAGGGATTCACCCAGGTACATCCAAATGTGTGACACAATGCTCAAGACCAGGCAGAAGGCCACCTCTGCACTCTGAGCTATTAACAACCCCACTGCTCCTATGCCAACCCAGAGTAACTCACATGGCACGATTATACAGCCTAAGGCATTCTGAAAAAAGTTTGGTCCTCGTCCCAGCCTGGCAAACCAACTTGTGCTGGAGCTGAACAGACTGATCCTGAGTACACAGGGAAAGCTACTGCTGTCCATTAGTGCCAGTTACCTCTCTGCTTTATCTCCACAGGGATAAAGTGCCCAGGTCCCACTGCTCTGGCATTTTAGAAGTAGAGACAGCAAAGACTGCCCAGAAAAATGCACTCTCAAGCACAGAACTGTCTGGCATTTGCTAAGCTCACTGCATTTTACAGCACTGCACGGTCAGGCCAGACAAGGTCACTAGGTGCTGGGCATAAGCAGCACTCAGAGTCCAGGCTGACAGCTAACCAACACTCCAGTGCAGTTCAACACAAGCAGGAAAGGGCTGCTCACCTGTGAGGTATCCTGCTGTTTGTGTCTCAGAAATGAACAAGTCATGTTTCTGATCCTTGAAGGCACTCCAGACAGAGGAACGAGACAGAATTTCATTCACCTGCAGTATTGTGAGGAGATGAGCACAGTGTCATGCCAGAGGGCAAGAAGCTTGTTTTTCAGAACACATCCACACTGAAGAGAGACCCCAACAGCATGGCAGGAGTTTAGGCTGCAACGTGGGATCACACATTTCCAAAGGGACTTATTAGCAACTTGCTAACACCTGCACTGCAGCTGAGCACAAAATGCAGAAGGCTCACAAAGCTGTTAGACAAGATTAACCAAGGGCTGCTCGGTTTGCCCTCCCCAGTCCCCAAGGCCAGCACTCACCTGCTCTCCATACTGCAGGCTGCGAGACATGGACTTCAGCGCTTTCACAATCTGGGCTTTCGTTGCAGATGGACTTTCCAAATTCTCAAGGCCAACACCTTCAAGCAGCTTTAGAAGGTAAGGGACCAGATCTGCTTTCAAAGCCTGCAAACGTACCCAGATGAGTTACCTTAATGGGGACAGGGAAGGTCCATACGAATGTTCTACACTGCCAGGAAGCAAAGTGCCGGCAGCTGTTACTAGGTGTGTTCAGGCTGGTCTGTGCCCTGGGGAGCAGAAAGCACTGTCCAGCCACTCTGCTCTGGCTGCTCCGCGGGCATCCCTGTGCTGCACTTTGCAGCATCAGTGCCCAGGTAACATCTCCAACAGGGTTGAGTTCAGAGAAGTGACTGATGGCTGATGCCTCCACTGTGATACACAACATAGATGGCTCCTGGCAAGCCTCCTGGGCACTTCAGCTGAGCACTGCCCTCTGCTCTTCTGAAGAGCTTAGGTACTCAGCTATACAGTGCCAGAGGATCCAGCACTTGCCTGGGCTACCAGGTCACTCTGCTCCCTCTGGAACATGCGGTTAAGCGCTTCGCAGGCTATGCCCACGACGTCTGGCCTCCTCTTCATCCCGTTCATCAGGGGGCCAATGGTCTCCAGCGACGCCATTGCTCGAACACAGAGCTGCAGGGAGAGAGACATGCTGAGTGCTGCCGTTCACTTTGGTGGCCTTGGCCAAGGTAGCCAGCCAAGACCACCAGCTTCTCAGTCTACCAATTCCCCGTTCAGCAGCTGTGGGTCCCTGCCCATGTGGCACACAGTGTCCACAGCACTGTGCGCCAGGTGCATTACTGAATCTGCAGGGGCTCCTTCCCACCCGAGCCAGTACCTCGTTGTCAGCCAGGATGCGCATGACACGAATGGCACTTTTGGGAATGGCGTTGTTCCTGTGGCTCATGGCTTGGATGATCTTGTGGAGATGGCCCAGTGGGGGCACCTGGTCGGCCAGCTGGGGCTGTGCACTGAACAGGCACACGGTTGCCGTGGTGATGGTTTCCAATGTCTCCCCCTGCAGAAAGTGAAGGCCAGCAGAGAGGGGAGCTCAGTAAACCTCTCACCACCACAGCAGGAAACAGCTCTCACCTGCTCTGCAGTGGCATTTTCTCAAAGGGTGATCTTTGATGCTGACATTTAAAAGGAGAAGGCCCTAAAGCCTATGCAGCAGCACTCCCCACACCTGCTGTGCCCCAGTGCCTTCACAAACTGCTGTGTCAGCTTTTTTACCAAAAGGGGAGCTCTGCTCAATGTGCATGTCGGTGCCTTCCCTGCGAGTCCAGCCCAGCATTTGTCTGAACACTTCAAAATTGAGTTAATTTTAGCACGTCCATTAGAATACTGACTTAAACCCTGTCCACTAACACCCCAAATCCACTGCACTCCATCACTCCTGGATTTCACTGCAGCACATTGGTAGGTGGCAGCCTGGTACAGGTTACAGTTTGCACCAGAGCAGAAGTTTGTGTTGCAGAAGGACACAAGGTAGCAAGAGCTGCAAACGGTGAGGTTAGACAGTGTAGAACAAGTGTGGCATGCTCAGTCATGGAATAATTAAAGACACTTCATTTGTTAAGCCTCATGTCTACTGCAGAATAAGCCTTTAAGACTTACTGAGGCTACTTGTGCGGCTTCAGGGACTTTATAGCATTGACTGATGTTGAGAAATTGCCTAAACTTACCTCCATGTTTTTACAGGGAGTCAGAAAGCAGACAGAAATCATTCATGTTGGGAAGAAAGAGTAAGAATCTGAGTGAATCAGAGACTAAGACTGATAGCTTAAAGGAATTCCAAGAGCAGAATCAAAAGCTGATCTTACATGGGGGTTGTTCTTCTCCAGTAGCTCTGTGAGCTTTTCCAGCAGTGCAATGAGGAACTCTCGTGGTTTCCGTAAAACCCAGGCCGGCTGGGCAATAAAAATCCTTAGGAAGACTCCCCCCACCGCAAGTTCACCTTCTGCCTCGCCGTACACCACAGCAAAGTCTTCAGGCAGCTGTTCAGTGGCAGAGCAGAGGGATTATTGGCAAGGGTGTGGAGAGCTCCAAGTCTCCAACAGCAAGAATGTAACAGTGGCAAGGATCACTGGGTTGTGTTCCCTGAAATAGAGCTGGGCAAGCCCAGGACACCAGAGGGAACAGCCCTGGCATCACCACCAGTGGAGTTCCCTTCAAGAGCACAAGGACCTGAGCCTGCAACTCTGCTCTCAAAAGTACCAGCAGTGAGGCTGATAACACAGCCCCTTGCTTCCCTGTATACTGCAGGAGGTTTCTCACGTCAGCCCAGAGAAGCCTCCACTCAGACCAGAAGAGCTGTCTGGATGTGTTTGGAAGCCATTGTGCTGCTGAGGGAAGTCAAGCCTGGCCCTTCATGGCTACCAGCTACAAACATCTCACTGACCTGATGTGATAGAATGGCTCAGGACAGCCATTTGTGAGGCTCAGTGGCTTACTACCACCTCTGAGCATTTACCAAGCCCAGGTTTACTACAGCCATGCAAGAAGTGACAGGACATTGTCCATCAAACCAGTATCCTCCTTGCCTGCTGACTTGTGGTAAGTTTTTGAGTGACCTGGACTATCAGAAAGGCTGGCTGGCAAACCCACTGCCAACAGAGCGCCTGATTTCAAGGTATAAGAAGTAATAAAAGCACCAATTCAACATTAAACCAGATGTTAACACAGCACTGAGGTCCTGTTGGTACTTCAAGAGAAAGCTCTGTCAGAGCTTCATCTATGCTTCTGTCACCAGTTGCCTCACAGCCCCCCTGCGCACACTTAAAGCACAAACAGTGCACTCTCACCTTCCAGTTAGTCTCAGGGTTGTCCCTCTGCAGTTTAAAGTGCCTTTAAAAAGAAAGGAAGTTTTAGTGAGCAGTAAAAGCAGTCACCTTCCCCACCCGATGCCCCAGTCTGCCCTCATCAGCAGGCACTTGCAGTTTCTAAGGCATTTTCTTCTCCTTCTAACTCTCTTCCAATCCTCCCAGCAGCGAGCAAAGCCCTGGACTGTGCAGAGACAGAACTGCCGTGGCTGCAGCCAGGTACAACACACACAGCCAACGTGCTTCTCTGCTGCCAGCTGCTTGCAAGGGTCCTGCTTCGCAGGCAGAGCTCTGACAGCCCCTCTGTGCAGCAGCTCTAGCTGGATGCCACTAGAAGTGCCTGGGTAAGGAAACACATAGCCAGGAGTCTCCACGTACTCAAGCATCATTTCTCGAACTGTTGTTGACACTCTCTCCCTGGAGCTGTCATTCCAAATTAACTCAGGATTTTCATGAGTCCCCTCAAAGATATGAACAGCAGCTTCAGGACTGTCTCTCATGGCATCCATGAAGACTCCAGGTAAAAACTTCATTAGTATAATTCTGACCTGGAAATGAACAGAACTGGCTCAATATACCACAAGGCAGGCCGACAGCAAGCTGGAGAACAGCAGGATACCCAGTTATCGGCAGCGCTGTCTTTGGAGGAGGGCAGGCAGGAAGTCAAGGCAAGAGTTCCAAGGATAGCTGCTGCAGTTCTTACCTTTGGACCCACCAGCTTATCTGCAGTCATTTTGGCAAAGAGCTCAGCTGTTTGGGCTCGGACCTGTGGGTGAGTTGAGTTGCAAAACATATCCAGCAAGTAGATTAAAGCACCTGTACAGAAAGACAAGACAATGCTCGCTTTTTGTTCGGGTCACAAGCAGCAGGAGTTCACCGACTCCACACTGTTCTGGAGGTCAGAGCAAGCTCTAGACTCTGTATTCTTGTGAACGCCACACTGCAGAGGCAGCTGCTTTCAGTGCAGTACTGTACCTTTTGCCATGGCCTCTTTGATGATCTTTGTGCTGGATGTCAAGGCGTACAAAGTCTCAAGGACGAGCTGCCGACCTGCCAAAACATGAAGCACCCAGAGCTTGGTGCCACACATCAGAGAGGAGCCGCACTGGTAACTGAAAGCTCCAGCATGACTGCCATAGAGCTTATAGCAACAGCAAGCTCAGGGATCCCTGGCTACAGGGAGTTGGTTGAGGAATGTCCAACCACACTCTTGCACGGCATGACTTCTGCACTGGGTGCTCGCTACCTGCCTCGGTCAATGGAACACCACAGCTCAGACTGGCTGAACACCTCAGTTCACCTTTCATCTCACACTGAAGGTAAGCAGGTCACACAGAACACTGTTCACAGCCATCTCCACTGAGAGATCAGTGTTAAGCTCAGCCAGTTGGCATTACAGTTAGCTTCTCAGCTGGAACCTTTGCCTTGCAAGGCTAAGAATGACCAGGGTACATACTTGAAGGTAAAGAATGCAGGAGTGCCAGCAAGTTAGCCAGAACCATTGACTCAGCAATGTTGTTGACACATTCTTGGTTACTGGTGACTATGTTCACAACCTGTAAGAGACCAGACACACACTTCATTATACTCCAGCTGTGACAACACTGTCTAGAAGACACAGTGTAGAAGTCGGCCACTCCCTGGCCAACGTAGCTGATATTTACAATGGCTATTCCTGGCACCCAACTGTCTTCTCACGCCAGGGCACAAGGCAAGCAGCTATTACTTGTTCCTCCAGGGATGCGCCAACACCGTGGAAGCCCAACCTTGATGCTCTTTCTGTGTGTCACTGTTGGAGTGGCACCACCAGGTTTCCCTACACTGATTATGCAGAGCATCCAGACAGGGGGTGCTTTGTTAGGGGCTTTTGGTTGGTTTGTGTGTTACCTCCAGAGCCAACTGCTGCACCTGGCCAGCTCCATGAACGCGAAGAAGGGAAAATATCAACTTAAAGTGCCCTATGCATTCACACTCAGAACCTGCAAGAGACCAAGTCAGTTATTCTCTTCGTGTTAGCCACAGCATGCCCTGAAGACCATCCCAAGCCCACATTTCACCACAGAGGTGTTAAAGATTAGATGGCTACATATAATTTACCAAAGTCATTGAAACAGTTCCTGCAGGACAAGGCCTGCTACAGAAGTAGAAAATTAAAGCCCCCTCTATTAAAGTAGCTTCCAGAATCTCAGGTCAACAGTGTTTCAAAGACAGAGGATACTTCTTCCCTCTAACTCAAGTAGCTGAGCTACTTCTTGGACCACAGAGCTACTTTGAAGGCAACTAAGCAAGGAGGTATTGCCCATGTGCCAGCACCACTTGTCTGCAGGCACACTGGCCCTTTATGGTTCTCCCATAGAGAGAGCAGGGCTGCTCAGATGCAAGAAGTTTAAAAATCAACTAAAAATTCTCTGAAGGATTACTGAAAGCTTCATCCAAGAGGCTGAAGCCTTCCCTACAACGGGAGACTAGAAGCAGTCACACCCCAGTGTCTCAGCAAGGCTTGGGTTGCACCGACAACTTCCATACATCTCCTGATAACGTCCTTCAGGAAAAGCAAACCCAAGCAAACCACAATGGAACCCACGAGCCTGCGTGGCTCAGTCAGTT
Source organism: Semnornis frantzii (assembly GCA_013399775.1). Classification (NCBI taxonomy): domain Eukaryota; kingdom Metazoa; phylum Chordata; class Aves; order Piciformes; family Ramphastidae; genus Semnornis; species Semnornis frantzii. Next base: position 319,957 of record VWYK01058304.1, on the reverse strand, counting down.
GTGCCAAAGGCTGTCAGCCAGCAAGAGAAAGCCTGCAGAGGTCTGCATGTTTTGCTGTTGTCCACACGGCAGATCAGGGAAGTTAAGTCTCAGGCTTACCTGGGTTGTGTTTTATCACGTTTCTCAGAGCCTCCAGGGCCATTTCAACTCTCCGTAACCGATCTCCATGTTGATTGGACTCCACTTTCCCCATCTGTGTTATTGCCATTAGTGTATGAAGGTACTGGGCTTGTGAGCCTATGTAATCCAGGAGGCTTGCAGCAAATGCTTTAGGGAGCTTTAGAGATGAGAGCATTGTTAGCTGTGGGACACAACACTTTGCACACCAGAACAAAGTGAATCCAAGTGACTTTTCCTACATTTCACACAGACCTTTCTTCCAGATGGGAAGCACTTCTGCTACAATCCCTGTGGCACCAGGAGCACATTAAGCTTATTTATCTCTAAACACAGCCTCAGAGTGCTGCCACCACTTCGACAGCACTACCAAGGTGTATCTTTGTCCACAGATACAGATGGAGGGCAAAGCCACCAGGCAGGATCACTACCTCGTGTCTGCAGTGCAAGCTTGCAGAGAACAGGCGCTAAGACGTTTGAAGCAGCAGGTCTGCTAACAAACACACTGCTCTGAAACCGCTTCTGCTCTAGCAGAGATATCCCATTAGGGAACTTCCACAAGAGTTCTCCAATCTGTCTGCACTGGCAGGTAAAGGCAAGGTGACACTCCAAAGATTAGTTACAACAGGAAGGTTTTAGCCCCAGCTCACCTCCAGCTGGAAGGTAGGGACTTCGTTGTAGACCCTTACAAAAATCTCTCCCACGATAAGTTCCTTTGCGTGGTCACTGAAGACAAAGTCGGATCCATAGCTCTTGTCACAGTCACCCTTTAAGGGGAGATAAGCAGCAGGAGCTCAGACTAAATAATTGGGTTGGAAGCGTGAAGCTACAACTCGTTACTGAAGTGCACAGAGTACTTGAACAGAAAACTAAAGCTTCAGCAGAAGTCAGTTCAAGACAAACTGAAACATTACAAGAAACAAACACACTGTACAAGTTCTTTTTCTTTAAGATTACTGCAAGAAGTGACTTAGGAGCAGACATCAGCAGAAACTGCTGCTAACTACACCACTGCACTATGAGTGGATGCACCAGAACAAACCAGTAAGTAAATATTAGTGGGGTTTAGAGTAAAGAGCAACTTACTCTCTTGATCATGCTGTCTTGCTGAGATTCCAGAAACTCAAGTAACTCAGCTCTTGTGCCATTGTTCCAGATCAAGTAGGGGTTCTCTGTGTTACTGTTAAGCATCTTCAGAGTCTGAAACATAAGGAATTTCTATGATGTAACCTTGACAACAGCCTTGGAAGACTGCACAGTCATCAGTACGTTTCCTGACGGCAGCTCATCCAGTCTCTTGGACAAGACCAGGTTCACACATGTTTGAAGTGCCATGCTTCCCACCTAATGGAGGAGCAGCAAGTCTGCATTTTCATTTCCCTCTAGTCCGCTTCAGGTTGCACACTTCAGATTCTCCTGTTTTTGACAGTGAGCAACAACCATCTACACTGTGTCTTTAGAGATGACTTCCTTGGCACCACTTTAAAAAGAGAAGCTTACCCTTTGCTCTCCAGTGTATCCTCAGACTTCAACAGTTAACTCCTTTGCTCCCACAATTGCTTTGCAATTATTATTCTATAGGGTACAGTTCCTGTCCATAGTGTTTGAGCCTAAACCAATTTCTCCTCCTTGCAGTTACTTCAGAGTTTCAGAAGTGACCAGGCACTCTGTCCATAAATCCCTAGAAAATCTGGCCAGCAGATGTTTACCTCAGTAGGACTGACCACAGCCAGCTTCCGTGCGACATAGGGTGTCAACATCCCAGCCAAGCTTTTCCTGATGGTTGGGTTCTCAGGTGTAGCTTGTTCTTCGGAGAGATACCCTCCAAGGCGACTCAAGGCCAGGAGACTGAGCTTAGCAAGGCTGTTTGCTACCTCCTGAAAAAGACAGGCAGTCATGGAAACCCTAGAGCTTAGAGAAATACCAGAATAGCTAGAAAGCCAAAGGAGTCATTTAGCGTAACAGCTTCTGACCAGGCAACACCTCCTGCTAGCACCGACGACTATCAGCATAATGACAGTGCCACGGCATTCTGTGGTGGCAGTGCGAGGACTGCTTAAAGCTCAGCTCATCCAGCAGCTGAGGAAGAAATGCCATGCATTTAAAGGTGTCACCTTTAAGGAAGGCACAAGCCACTTGCATAGGTGTGGGGCAAAGAGACCTATACGGTCCTAAAGTAGACATTTCAGGTTAAGTGCACAGTGTCACTAGACAAACCCTTCAGTTGAGCCTTAAGAGGAAAAAAGACTTCTGACAACTCAAATTTGTTTTTTTACTGTTCACTCTAAAAAACCAAAAATCTCTTGCATCAAGTCTTAGAAATTCCAGGTTTTGACAACTTTAACATTTGAACTCAGAACACGAGTTAGTCTTCAGTGTATGTGAATACGCTTTTGTTGAGCGGTGGCATGCAGTGACCTTGCTCAGGTTACCTGCTGATTGGAATCCTCACTTTTCTGGATGCCGCTCTCCTCCAGCGTGTAGTCGTAGCTGAAGAGGTAGCCCAGTAAGTACCAGAGCACTCCAGCTTGGAACAAGTGTGTTTGTAGCCAGTAATCCAAGGCAAAGGAGCTCACACACTCTACACCCAAAGCAGCCACTCGTGGTATGTTCTGAGAGAGAGAGAGAGAAAAGTCTGCCTGAGTGCCTGTGAACAAAGCAAGCAAACTGTTTCCTTCCCAAAAGCTTAAAGCCCAGACCTGCTAATTCTAGAGTACCAGCTGAGCAGCAGGGAGAAAAACAGAAGTGAACAGAACAACATCTACAGTTTAAGCTGTCTGGTAGCCAAAACCCATCATTAATTAATCGGCATCCTTCAAATAAGGGTAATTGAACAGTTCTTTCATATGATTAGTACAGTAAATCAATCAGCCAGGCACCTTAGTTAAAACACAGCAGTACTGAATCTTTCTAGTGATTGCATTTTAAGTCCACTAAATGGATTCAGAGACAAGTGTTGAGAATCAGGCAGCAGAGCTGGATCAAACCCTAGTGAGATCTCATTTCTGCAACTGCCCCATCTCCATTCTCTTAACCATTTAGCAGTTAACCCATTCAGGCAAAGGACAGCAGTTCCTACCTTGCCATAATACAGCAGTCTGCAGAGGTCCTTAATGATGTTAGGCATTTCTGTAATCTTTTCTCTGCATTCCTCAAACTGAGCTGCCACACTGTAGCACTTACTGATGTAGCCACAGACCTATAGAGAGAAGCCTGTCAGTGTGCTATGGGAGCACAAAGGCAGGCTTACATCCCTTAACGTAGTATCTCCAGGTCAGTGTGTCAGTAGTTTGCATTCTAGATGCACACACTGACTACCATACACTGTCTCCTCAGAAGCTGACACAGCCCAGGCTGCTGCAGCTTACCTGCACGGACATATCATCTGCTTTGCTAGAGCCAGTCAGCACTGCCACACAACGGTTAAATGCTTCCTGCAGCACCTGTGAGGAGGAGATGAGGCACGGAGTCAGTCACAGCAAAACCAGATAAAGGCTGGCAGAATGAGAACATCAGCTACTGAGCCTTCCCTAAGGGCTGAAGGGAACAGGTGACAACGTCTGCTGCCTGAGCAAATGCAACCCCTTGCACCTGCTGGCACTAGCCTCTGGTGCTCTGACAGCATCCCCACCTGTGAACTAGCACCTCAGCTATAACTGAGGACAACCCCAAGCTGGGTAGGACGACTCATCTGCTGGAGGGCAAAAAGGCTTTACAGAGGCATCTGGACAGGCTAGGTCAATGGGCTGAGGCCAGTGGTATGAGGTTCAATGAGATCAAGTGGCCCAAGTGCAGGGACCTGGAGCAACAATCCCCTGCGACACTACAGGCTTGGAGAAGAGCGATGCCCATTGAAAAAGGACCTGGAAATGTTGGTTGACAGCCAGCTGAGTGAGACAGCAGTGTGCCCGGGTGGCTGAAAAGGTCAACAGCATCCTGGCTTGGATGATAAGCAGTGTGGCCAGCAGGAGTAGAGAAGTGATGGTCTTCCTGAACTCAGCACTGGCGAGGCCACCTGAGATACCTTATTCAGTTTGGGCCCCTCACTGCAAGGACACTGAGATGCTGAATCATGTCCACCCTCATGTGTGCAATTAGAAGCCCTTCTGCTCAAGCTACTTGTTCTCACAGAACGCAGCAGCTATCAACAGGGTTTGTGAAGAGGCAGAGTAAGATCAGGTGTAATTTGCTTTTTCCAAGGTCCAACAGACAAGCAAAAGTCCAGAAAGGAGCATACTCTGCAAAAGGCTTCTCCTGCTGCATCCAGACAGGAGACAGTAAGAATGGACAAGTGTCTCAAAGACCAAAAGTGATTCTCAATTGCATCTGATGTCCTGTGCATTGAAAAATCTACAATTTTCAGCTGTTGCAAAGTCAGATTTAAAAAAAAAAACCAAAACCCACAAAATTCTTTTCACTAAGTTTCCTTCCATTTACCTCAATTCCACTTTCTCTTCTCAATTCCTCTGCATTTAATGCTGAGCAATTGACAGTGTGGAAAGCAAGTTCTGTAGCAGCGGGCAGGAGAGGAGATTCTTTGGAAAACAGAAGGTCATCTGATGTTTCAATGGTGATAGTCTTGATCAGCATAGGGTAGCCTGCATATTTGTATGGTTTCAGCTCTGAAAGATAGAGTGTATGAGCTCACAGGTGTGCAGTCCACTTAATTATCAGTGCTGGATACATTGGATATATAAGGATTAGGATTCAAAGAAAGCCAACACCTGGAAAAAATGGAGCGAGACTGAGCAGAGGACTAACACTAGTCAGACTTTCTGCAAGACTATACTCAAGTGGCTAATAAAAAGGAGACACATCTCATCTGTACCCAGAGTCTGACAGGTGGGTGACTCAGTACTAGTAAGGACACCTCTGCATAGACACAAATGTAAGGCTAAGTTATGTACAGAGGAAGACTCCAACTGATCCGCATTGGAGCAGCCATTAATGCTTTCATGAATCGAGTTTTACTGCAGAGTAATTTCTTCTGTTCTGAAGCCCTTTACCATACATTACTATGTGATGCTGTGGCAAGCCAGACTCCAGAACAGAACACAGACTCAGGAAGAGAGATGAAAACTGACTGCAATGGGCACTACAGACATGACCATGGAGCACTCAGACAGCAAGCTTACCTTCCTTATGCCTGTTGAAGAGGATGCTTTGAGTTTTCAAGATCAAAATTATGTTTTCTGGGTCTGGCCCATCTATCACCTTGGCAGACTTCGTGCACAGGAACTCATATGCTTTATTCACTTTTTCAAACATGTCCTGCAAGCAAAGAGGAACAGGCTTAAGAGTTGCTAAGGACCCCTCAGAACTACAAGTCTGCAGCATCAGTTCAGGTGCAGGCAGAAGAACACATCCCAGGCTGTCAGCCACCGCACTAGTTCTGTGGTTATTACACATCAGGAAATACTCCAAACGACAAGCTTTCTTGTCTCCTAGACTCCTCTGTAGGCAAGAGACTAAAACTAAGTCAATTCCACTCTGACAAAAGTGTCAGACTGCGGTTGACTAAAAACAGACAGAGCATGGAGCCTTTGACAGGGAGCAATTTGCTGATTGAGGCTCCCTGGGGACCTTCTGCAGCATGGGTCTAACCCAAACGCAACAGTCCACTGTGAATCTTAATATTCCCTGAGTGGCACCAGTTAAAATGACTCAGCTGTACTATAGATCTGCATTTTGGTATTCCTCCAGGGCATAGCTTTTAAAAAGGAACAACCAACCAACCAAAGTGACCATTTCAGCATTCCTAAAGCAAAGAGCAGCTTAATCTGTCCCCACTCCATTAACATCACGAACTTGTTGTACATACCCTGCCTTCTGGATTCTTGTCTGGGTGGTATTTTTGTGCCAGCCTGAAGTAAGCCTTCCTGATCTTGCTTTCATCATGCCTACAAAAAACCCAAGCCCCATCACATTGAGTACCATTAAAAAACCAAGCCTGGATTCTGCCAACAGCACTAACAGCAACTGCAATTAAGGAAAAGCTACAATGCTGCCGTATCTCAGTTTGAAACCTCTGCCTCCTCAGTTGACAGTGGATGGGAGTCAACATGTGGCCATAGAATAGAAAGCCATTTCAGAAAGTGTTTTAGTACCTCTTGTACTGAATATACAAACTAGAGTACACTGCTCAGAGTGCCTGAACCTTCCAGATGAAGGTTCCAAATGAGCCACGGAGGTAAAAGTAGCTCACAACTTACTGGAAGTGCACTGTTGACTGTAAATACAAAGTGTTGTCAGTTCTCTTCTAGAGGCCTGATGTCGGAAATGAGTGGCAAGAGAGGAGGTACAAGTTCACCACCAAGAAAAGGACAGTATTTGTCAGGGAAAAGAAGAATGGTTAGAGAAACCAAGGTCCACTGTGAACATCCTTTGCTCACTAGGGTTGAGCCTCACACTTGTCCTGTACAGCAGCCCAGTGAGTGCTCTGAAGCAGAGCTCACAGCACTTTTTCCTGTTTCCGTTTCTCTGACACTTTGCCATTTTTCTCTCGCACACTGGAGTTGGGTTTTTAAGCTCTGGGTTTTAAATAAAGCAGTCTTCCACTGTTAAAGAAGCAGGTGCTACACGTACCAGAAGTGGTTCTCCTAAGTGGCTGCCAGTACCTCAGCTGAAGCCTAGGGAGGTTGTGTAAATGCAGTCATACAACTTGAAAACAACTTACTGGCCTTGTCCTTTGGGAAGGTTAAGGACTTCATAAGCATCATCTATTGACATGGTAGGTGGCTTCTTTTCTACTTCCTTCTTCCAAGCTTCTAGTGTGTCTTTCAACAGCTTAACCTAGGCAATTACAATTCATTAGTGCTCCATTTATGTTGACACCAGTACATGTAATTATTTTTTAATCAAGTGTTGCTTTATTAGTGAATTCCTATCACTCATTACCCTAAGCTCAGACTTAGTCCTTTGACCATTAGTAATGATGGTTTGAACCTCCTCCAGGCAGGGTGCAATTGAGACTTCACTGCAGTGCTACATTTTATTCAAGATAAGAGTACCTTTAGATGAAAAGCTTTAGTGCAAGAGTCACAGTAGAAGAGGGAGCCTCATTGGAGAGCATGCAGTTCACATCTTGATTCTACAAAAGCTTCAGAGCTGCATGAATAATCAAAGCTGCTTAAGCAGACCTAGACCATACACCTGAACCAAGATCGTCTCACCACTTCAGGCAATGAAGTCACACCAAGCTAGCTCAGTTTCTTGTCCAGCAAGAACAAAGAAGAAACCAAAGGAGGTTTCCTGCACCCACCTCAAACCACCCATCCCTTGAGGCTCACTGTTCCCTGGATGTTCTGTTTTGCTTCTCACCAGTCATCACAAAGAGCGGACTGAACGTGTGGCTGCTACACAGCACGAAGGCTACTCTGCTTCAAGATGTGGAAGTGTTTAACATGTATGCTCACAAAGATCAGGATCCATCAGTTACTGGTCACAAACCTAACATCTGATTTCCTTAATTTTTGTTACAAATCCCACTTCCAGGACTGAAAGGTCAACAACCGACGGAACCCTGGCCCACTCCTTACGCACCGGATCTTTAATGGGCCAGTCCGGAAAGTGGAGTGTATCGCAGAGGTGCTTGAGATAATAGATGTTGCAGAAGAGTTCGTTTTCCAGCTGGGGGTAGTTGATGACTGGGATGGGGCAATACTGGTAGAGTGCCCTTGTGTTGCTCTGAAGGCGAGGGGTGAAGTCAGCGAGATGAGCAGCAATCTTCTCTATCATGAGGCGCCTGGAAGTGAGAGGTTGGTTACCCTTTGCCCAGCAGCCTCAGTCCCCAGCAACCGCACGAGAGTGTTCACAGACTTCTGAAAAGATCCAACTTAGTTGGTTCCCCATGTCTCAGAAGGGATTCAGAACAGGATGTGGTCCTGCCCTGTTGTAAAACACTCACAGAAACGAGTGTATTAAAGACAAAGGGAAGGAACATTTAGCCCTCCCTCAAGAGCTCCTGACTTTCTGGGAAGACCTAAAGCTGTACTGTAGTATTAGACAGGTGCTGCTAGCAAATGAGGGCAGTGCAAAGCAGTCCAAAGACACAGTGAAGCTTCCACTCGCAAAAAGAACTGTGCTATAACAGAGGCAGCTGTGAAACATGAAGGATGTCCAGGGAAATACAGCCCTTCCTGCTGCCAGCTCTGCTCCCCCATCTCTGCTATGTCTGAGAGCAGCAAGGGGCAATGCAGGACACTGCCCGTGCAGAAGTCAAAGAGAAGGAAGTGATGAAGCCATGGAATCCAAGTACTCCTTTGGAAACAAAGACAAGACCTCTTCAGCATAAGATGTAGCTCAGATTTGTCCCTCCAACAGAGAACAGTTACCTCATTTCACTGCTCCAAATTGCTTCTGGAGTGTCAAACTCTCCAAGGAATATCTCAGAAAATTTTTCTGGTTCATAGTTCTCTAAGTAACACACCATTGCTTCGGGAAGAACATGTCCAAGTATACTTCTTTGAACTATATCTTGACCTTTAGTCTACAGAAAAGACCACATTGTCATCTCAAAAGTAATCTGAATTCTGTCTTGCTAAGCAACTCCAGATCCAGAAAACCCTCCCCCATTGTCCCTTACAGTTCTTGAACTCCAGCTCTTTAGAGCTTAGAAGAACAAGTATGGAGTACTTCTAACATTAAATACAGGTGGTCTGGCAGACTATGTGCAAGCAAAGGTAGTGACTTTTGGAATCTACTCACTTCTTCGGCCTTGAAAGCTTGTTTTGTATGTGTGTACTTCAAAAACCTAGAAGAAAAACAGCAGTTATTTTTTGCTTCACAGACTCTTAAGGCAGCCTTGGAAAAGGAACAGCCCAGCACGGTCCAGCTGGTGACTCTCACACATTTACTTTGAGATAAAAGAATAACAGCAACAATCAAAGATACTTGTCTACAAAGTCCATCAGACCCTTGGGAACTCTATCAAGTTAAGTGCTCCCACGTTTGAAAGCCTCGTTCTTAGACACTTGTTTCCTCCACAGCAAGAAAAATCAACTAAAACAAAGCTGGCAGACACAGAGAACCCTTCCCTACACGCTCCCTGGAGCATTTCAAGCATCAGCCATTCTAAGCATCACTGGTCAAGAGGTCTTTTTCCTCACCTTGCAATAGGCAGCACATTGGAACCTGTGTACATCATGATGAAGAAAAACACTCCACTGAGGTAAAACCTGGGCAGCTGAGGGTTGTCCTGCATGACATGGAACAGCAATATAGCGACTTTCTCCACCAGGATGGGATCAAAGGTCAGTAGCAGCTGAAAGCAGACATGAGCACTTAGGTGAGCTGCTTGAGCAGTGTGAGGTAACCAGACAAACCCAAAGCCTTAATGAACGCCATGCTGAGACAAGCCAGAGAACTGCCAAGCACTTCAGTTACACAGTATTTTGGTCCAAGACTAACAGTTTTGGATCTCAGAATGTTTCAAGGTGGAAGGATCCTCCAGTGGTGCACCTGTTGAACTCCTCTGTTCTGGGGGGAGTTCACCTAGAGCTGGTTGTCAAGGGCCACGTCCAGATGGCTTTTCAGTATCAACAAGGGTAGAAATACATATTGATATTGGCTGAGACATGCAATTTGCAGCAACAGCCAGGGAAACAAGCATTGTCCAGAGGCCTGCAGGACATCACTGATGGCATTTAATGTGTTTGGTCCACAAAGTATTCACATGGGGAAGCTGGCAGAGAAAGTCAGACTTCCACTCGCTTAGATGTGTCTTTGAGGAGTTTCCTACCTGAGTGATGTGAGGAAGGCAGGTACTATCTGACAACAGCCTTTTCACTCGAGGCAGAGGTCTTATGATAGCATTGTCTTGATCCCTAAAACACAACAAAGTGGCACAGCATTAAGCACCTGTGCCTTTTCTCTTTCAGGACTGAATAGCTTGAGCAAGCCAGAATTATCAGGCATTATATTCAGTGGCATTCTTTTTTTTAACTTCAAAGTTTAGACTTGGGAAGTGTGGCTTAATGTCCTGCATTAAAGCAGCTTCGAGTCAAATGCTGTGCACTAGAAACACACACAACTGATGCTTTCACATCATCAGTGCTCTCATTTACAACCTTTATTTGCTTGCAGAATTACTGCTACGTAACAGGTTCATTAACACTCTTCATTCATCCCTTACTTGGTTTCTAAGAAAAAGCTTTAAAACAGAATTTATGAGTTTATGCATCTGCCAGAGAAAGTTCACCACTTCTGCTGGGAATTAGTGTTTACCTGCTGGGAAAGTATCCACACATTGTGATGAGCATGTTGAGCACAAGCGTGGCCAGGTCAGTCTCATTCAACACAGGCTGCCCACTGGCAAGCAGGCACCACTTCAGCTGGGGGATGACCTGCAGCGGCCGCCAGCCATCCATACCCTGGGCCCAGCAACGAGTTTTTGAAGTCAGCTTTCCACTGCTCCATAGTTCCTGCATCTATTGCAATATTAGAGACAAACTTTGTGAACGTGGCACTCAGAGCTACCTTTACTCCTGCACATGCACACAGGCTCTTCACTGCTGTAGGACAGACTACTACAGCTGCATGAAACTCCCATGTATTTGTAACTCTTGGGAAACAGGAAGTGAAAGCTGGCAGATGAGCTGCAGCATGACTGGGGCATGGAGGGGCAGGCAGCCTTACCAAAAAGCCTGTGCTTTTTAGCACAGTATCAAGTCTCTTTTCCGGCTTTAATCCTTATTTAGAGAGTTAGTTGGAGAATCTGGTTTAGCACTACTTATAGTTTTCCCTCTCACTGTTTGAAAGACTTTGTCCCCAGAATGGAAGTAATCTGCCAGGTCTGACAGTCTGAAGCTGGTACCTCTTGGAAGCTGTAAGGCCCACTCCTTTCTTTGTCAGCATTCCCAAAGTACCACTCCTTCTCGCTCTCCCTCTTCGCATCAGGTGCTGCCTCAATCACATTGCTCTAGAAGTTGATGTTTATGACAACGGCTTTAGCTTCAGTGCAAACATCACATTCCCACAGGAAATGTGAAAAGGTCATGTGTGGGCAGTAAAAAACAGAAAGGCACACACCTGCAGAGGGACTGTAGCTCTGCTTGTGTGAAGATGTGCCAGAGTAAGCAGATCTACAAGTATTCTGATGCCATTGGAATCCATCAGGTCCTTCACATTTTTCTGTTAATGCAGGAGCTGAGTTAACACAAGTGTTTTCTAGGTAAGAATCGTTACAAGTACTGAACACTTCTATGCAAGCAAAGTGACCAGGACAAGTCAAATCATTCTCCAGCGACTAGAACAATCACCATAGCATCTACGCATCTCCTTCAGCTTTCTCACCAGCAAGAAAATACCACATCCCCACACCTATCAAACACTACAACCTGAATCTTTGCTCAAGTTAACTTTGCAAGGCTAGTTAAGACCATTTTATATAGGTGAGAGGCCAATAAACTCCTGTTCAATGTAGATATCCACCATACCTTGTTGAGGATCAGCTTGTTGAGAAACAGTATCAACCTGTCCCGCTCAAGCCTGTCAGTGCACTAGTGCAGCAGAAGAGAATAGATTAGTGTTTGACAGCACATCATAGAAGTCACCTGCAGAAGTCAGTAGATGCACTTGCAAAGACCCATTCCTTTTTACCACACCCACGATAAGCTGCTGACAACTAAGTTTATGGACAGCTAATACAGACAGCTTCCTGCCTCTGAGGAGGAAAGGCCTTGTTGCCTTCCATCCTCTTGGTTGCTCAGGGTCCGACACTCAAACCCACTGTTGTGTCTGGATTCCCCAGCGAGTTGGTTAACACAAATACAGGGGAAAGAGAGAATGGTGTCAGCCAGCAGGCAGAAAAAGGTCTTGGATGCCACATCCCTGGTTGAGACTATCAGGACAAGGCAACACAAGAGACTGCACTGGTTCAGTTTTACTCACAACGGCCATATCCAGACCCCTCACTGATGTCAGCAAAGAACCACTTCTTCAGACTGCACGGAAATGTAGTTTTGTGGGCTGAACCAGTTGCCAGACATAAGTTAGGTGGCAAAGGAGATGCCACTAAAAATCTGATCCTTCATGTGCCCATCCAGGGCTACCACTGCATTAGGTTGGGACCTACTGCTACTAGTCAGTCAGTGTTCTGAAATAACATGAGATGGAACAATGTTCTCCTCTTAAAAATCTTCATGCTTCTCTGCTTTTCAGAAGCAAGCACGGCAACAGCTTCACACAAAGTTCCTTCAAACTATTTCTGTACAGCCTAAGAACCTGTTAAAACCAACAAAAGGCAGATATAAAGTCTCATTTGAAATACCTTTATGATCAGCAGGCTCCAAGAAACTTAACTGAATCAAGGGGGATACCAGAAGAGCCTGGCAAATCATGGTAGAACAGTATTCATGCCGTGGCTTCATCTTTGGTAAAACCAGAACTCAGGTTTCATAGCGACATGAAGGGTCTGAACACAGTGGGACCAGATGTATGTTAGCTACTGTATCAAGTGATTCTAAACAATTCTTACCCTTTCCAACATCCCAACTATGTACTTGGTATCAGAAAACGGTCCTATTTCTTCATGACATCTTCCATAAACAATGGCCAGTGCTTGCAGACATAAGCACTTCATGTTCACTTTTGGGGTAAGCAAGAAGCGGTGGTAGAGCTCATTGAAGAACTCGTATCTAGGGCAGAGAGGAGATCTTTAGTGCAGAACCCCCCCAGGCTTTGGGAAGGAGAGAAGACTTGAATTGTGTCTCACGATTTTTTGATTGCTCCACTTTCTTCTGTTTCATCTTCTTCCAGTAGCAGTCTTAGATAATAATCCCCTATCTTTATTTCCTCGGAAAGGCACTCGTATTTTACCTGTAACAGGACAAATTGCTTAGCATTAAATATTGCTTCTCCTTCATTTAGTTTTTGGTTGCATAACACCTTGCTTGCATCCACAAACTCTGTGAGGTTAGCAGCCCTTCCCGTAGCTTGAGCAGGGCCAGCACCTGCTAGATTGCTGGCCCTGTGCTGTAGGGGCACATGCCTACAAAATAGATTCCATAAGCTCTCCAGAGCAAAGGTTCTCACCTTACTGAAATCCTAGCTTCTAGCCCTTAAAACTTTCTAATATCAGTGGGTTCGATTAACTAAACTGGGGTAACAGGTGGTGTATTCAGTGACTCAAGTTTTAATAAGTAGTTACACCCTTGCAACATTCCCTCAACGTTACTACAAGTAAGAAACACAAGTATGACTTAATTACTAAGCTCTGCTTGCCATTAAGCTGGGCAATAGAAGCCTAGAGGCACTAATATAGGCAGCAAGCAGCTGAAGTTACATTGCACAATGAGAGCCATCATCAGTTTCAGAGCAACTACATTCAACTTAACCACATGCCTCAGTGCTTGATGGTTAAGCATTTGGCAAGCACCTCCTTCAGTAACTCCAGCAGACCAAAGCTGCTCTCTGTAGTAGATTTCTGCATCAATAGTTTGAAAGACACTGTCACGAAGCCACAAAGTTACCTGCAGATACAGTTATTTGCTGCATCAAGGTAAGAAGCCACCTGTAGTTCTGTGACACAGAAGCTGCATACATGAAATAGTTTTATCCTAAAGCCTTATCCTGGCATCTTTCATTTCTTTCCCACTTGCCCATCAGCAGAGAGCTCCAAGAGCAGTGCTCATTCTTGTTTCACTGGTAGTACTCTGCTCAAGTTTCCACTAGAAAGCTGTGCTGTGACAAGGATGGCATATGGAATATCTAATTACACTGTAGCTGAAATCAGGTGTGGCACTGCTTCATTTCGGTATTACACAATGAAAAGTGTGGGACCCTGCCAACACTGGAGACAGAGTAGAGCACAGAAACATGTTTACTAGCATCTGACTTGAAAACATCCGGCAAGTCATTTTGAGCAAGGTCATTAGAATCTTACCTGTTGCTCTGCAGAAGCATGAAAGGCTGCTTTGAGTTCAGGTACTGCTGTAGAATGTGAAAGCAGTATCCTCAATCCATAATTAGAAAGCAGCACAGGTTTGGCAGCCCAGTATTTCACAGCCTTAGGATCACTAAGACATGATGGAAATAATGACAAGGAATTTGCTGTCTGGAAGAAGTGACTTGTGGAACTACCCAAGAGGAGTGTGATGGAGCACCCTGAAGAACAAGCACTGTTTATCCTCACGAGAGCGTAACCCCGAGTCTTTTAACACAGGAGCATGTGAAGGGATCTGATCCATGTTTTCTCTACAGTGTCATTTGTCAGGCTGAAGAGGTTTTGTGTTTAAAGTGACACTGGACAGTATCTGCCTACAGCCTCAAGCCTTAGCAGTTAATTCCGTAACTCCAAAAGAACTGTAGCTTGCAGTCAGGGATTATCAACACCAGATGCACTCAGGCAGAAAAAGACAAGGTGACACTTCAAGCAGACATTTCACACAGGCAGTTTCTCCTGCAGTGGGTCATTTACCTCAAACTCCTGATGGTTCCATGAGATAACATTAGCACTGCCAAGTTCTCTGTCGATATTGAACGCTCTCATCTCAGACTCAAGAGTGTCTCTCAGCTCCTCCCGTGTTTTGAAATTCCAAATCAAGTTCGATCTAGCATGATCTTGAAGAAATCTAAGAAAGAAGTAACACAGTTTAAACCCCTCCAAACATTACCTGAAAGGCAGACAAGATTCAGCTGGCAAGATTAGCATAAGTGGATCTGAATCAGAAGGCACCAAGCAGTGGTCTCTCTATCATTACACACATGATGGCTCATCACCTGTAGAGTGTTCTCACAACTGTGGAGGGCAGCCCAGACTAAAGCATGTTTACAGTCATCTCTTTTGGCTCCATTCAGCATCTGCACATAGCTGATGACCAGGGGACCTGCAAGCTCTTCCTATCTGCTAGTGAAAGCTACAAAGTGAACAACCCAGGGCACCAGAAATGCACACACCAAGTGTATGATTTAAACAAAAAAAGGCAAATCATGCAAGAAAATAGAAGCTGATGTCTCTAGTGTCACAAGACAATCAGTGGACATTCTTCAGTGGCAGGCAAACAGCATTTGGATCCAGCTACTGGCCTGGAGCAGCTCTTTAGTAGTCCAAGTTTGTGAGCATGTAAATCTTCCTCTCATGCAACACTTGTTTAGAGCAGACTACATTGGAACTTTAGAAACAGTAAGCATCAAATCAAACAGCTAAGTTCAGGGAATCTGCCCACTTGCTTTCACAGTTTGATGACCAGTCAAGCTTTATTAGCCCATTTAACACAGCACCCTAGCCAAAATCAACTGCTAATGTCTTTTCCCAGAGGGAGACCTGTCCTTTGTAGACTCTAACAGTGTTAAGCAAGCTGCATTCAATTCTGTGGCACTATCTGAAACCCAGTATCCACGTTTCTCTTTGTCTGCTTCAAGCTCATTTTGACTCCAGTTCAAGTTAGAACATCTTGAGTAGCTTACAGGTTGACACCAACACGCTGCAAGGGTTCTCTACTCTGCTTAGCCTTCGACATCATGCAGATCTGCACCTGCAGGTTGATATTTGCTCTTCCTTTTGATGCCAGGGAAAAAAGGATGGGGTTTAACAGCATTTGAGAAGCTTGCCCAATTCCTCCCTTTCCCAAATACAGGCTACACCTGTAGCTTAAATCCTGGGATTTAATTTCTCCTAAGTTCCTGTGACAAAGCACTTGCACTGTTTCAAGGCAGGCAGAAATTGTAATGAGGCCAGAGCAGCTCAGAAGATATCAAGCAGCATCCAGCCCAGCAGTAACTTGTACCCAAGAGCCATGCTCAGGCGGTGTTTTACCTGTAGTAGAAGAGATCCCAGTTTGCTTCTATTTTAATTCTTTGGCGTCGCTTCCTCAGTATCACTGGCTTCTGAAGAACGTTCTGCAAAGCAGCCACCTCTCGCAAGTCAGAAGGGGATGTGGGGAGTACCTGTTTCTACTAAGTAAAAAGCTGAGCTTTCTCACTCCTTCAAAGCCACACTAAGTTAAGCCTAGTAAGTAGGGTCTCCTTTTCTAGCAAGTAGTAGCAACAGACTGACATAAGTGTTATTTACAGCAGGTTAAATCATGCCAGAGAAGCTTTCAGCTGTTTAACTAGTCATTCTTTTTGAGGCAAGTTAGCTCCCATCACCATAAACACTCATCAGCTCGCCTCTGTGCTCTTGGTGGGAAATAACCAGAGCAAGTCACAGAAGTCAGTCACAAACCTGCCTTAGACACTGAAAGGTTCCCTAGTTTGATCGAGCATGAAATCAATGTTCTACTCTACATGAGGTACCACATGCAAGCAGAAGCCTGAGCAACACAATCCACATAAGCAGACTCACCATATTGTTTCTGTCCTGATTGGGATGGAAAAGTAGAAGAAAAAGAAAAGGTAGGTTTAACGAGCCACAGCTGCAGTTCCAAGTGCTAATACCAAACATGCTACCTTGTCTGAGTTACCCATAAGTACACTTGCTGTGAAATCAAACAGCTCAGAACTCTGGACAGAAGTGATGGTTTAAACTATCTACAGTTGATTTTAAAGCACACTTTGCCTTTCCACTACTTTTCCCACAGTCCTCCATCAATACTAAAATATCACTAGAATGAATATGAAATTTTGGATGCAAAGAATACTTCATAGTTTCTGCCAAAAGTAGTTTAAAGATTGGGTTTGCTACATTTTAGGGAATTTCTTATTCTCCTGTGTACTTCTCTTGGCCAGTTTAATGAGGCTGGCTAAAAGCAGGCGGCAGCTAAAGCTTAACGCATATGCTGAAGGAATCCATTCACCTGTGAATCTGTGAAACCTGCTTTTCATTTTCCAGGGAATCCATTTCTAACCCAAGATGAAGAGTAGTAAGAGGCAGGTTTGCTAAAAGAAGGCACAGCTGTAGAGCATTCCACATTTCTACCTTTCTGTTGCTGTCACACTTCCCTGATTTCATGGATTGGCAGGTGTTCCTCTCTACACTGCCAAATGGCAAAGAGTTCCAAATACATTTACCTCTTTTTGAGCTATGCCCATCCTGTCTCTCCAGTGCATCAAGACCAGATCCACCTTCTCTTTGGCAAATTTTTCAACTTCTTTTGCAGCTTTTCCAGCCAGTCTCTGCCACTCGGGCACCTTATTAAACTTGCCATACTGATCCTGCAGAACAATCTCTGTTAGTCACAGTTGCGGCTCTGCCAGCTTGTTCCATGCAGGGCAGTGCTACAGTCAAGAGCCTGCATGAGAACAGTCACTTAGAGGTTGTACCTCTGTATGATGGAAGGTGAGACAACTACATCTACTTACAGTTGCAATTTTTAAGTTATCTCTAACATGCATCCTGTCAGCATCTTTCTCAGGAACAGGATCGGCACTGTCAAGGTATGCCAGCAGACCTGGAGGCTGAAGACATTTCAAACAGTGTTAGCACATAGGCCCTCACATCAGATAATAAGACAACTCCTTAGAGCTTTCAAAATAGAACTTCTGTTCACCTCCAAGCAAATATGTAAAGCTACAGCTGCTTTTTGCTTTTGCCAGTGAAGCGCTACCAGCCAAGAGAGCCATCCCACAGAGGCACATCATTAGCTTCAGTACAGCAGAGCTCCTGCCTACACTCTGCTTCTTAAAGGAGCACTTAAAGACTGCATGAAAAAGAGAGCTGATCCCACAGCCATCAATATCCTTTGAACAGCATATGCCAGGGTTCTGGTCTCCAGGCCAGGCTATTCCCTTGGAGGGGAAGGAGATATTTGCTATACAGATTGTCCTATGTTCTCCAGTACTGCAGGCTCTCAGAGTTTGGTTTTTTCCCCTACTTCATATCCTATGTTTACTCACCAAAATACGTTTCAACAAGTTCATAGCAGTTCTGTTCTCAGCTGTCCAGAGGCCAACCAAATGTCTACTTAACTGCCTGAAAAAGCAAGTGAAATTAGCAAACCACGAGTTCATTTTGGATAGTTTTAACCGCTAAGCTGACACCCTTAACATGCTGGTGAAATGAAGATGAGCAAGAGTTTCGTGCTCTTGTTCTAGTTCAAAAATAGGCTTAGCGTGCTTTAAGGTGTTGCCTTTAAGAAGTTCCAGTGAAGTTAGTGGAACGGCAGCAGCACATGCTTTTGGATCTAGACCTCAAAAGAACACTTGAGCAATAGAGCAGAAGCTAATTATCTAGTAAGCAAGTTCATTCAGTCACTCTTAAGTTAGAGTTAAGATTCTAGAAGCCATCAAGAACTGTTAACTGCTCTCCTTGAAGCTCTTCATATCAGTTATTGGCTAGGAAAGCCTTTCTGGGAGCCTGCCTTCTATGCCAACTGACCCACCCAACATTCAGCACTAGCTTGAACCTGCATGGAGCTGAAGCATTGCTCACAAGTGAGTTGTCAGTGTTAGCTGTAAAAGAGAACTAGCAGGACAGAAGGTGTCATACTAGCTCGCCCCTGGATGACATACAGTGACAGCAAGTTCCACTTGTCACTATGCTGCTAAGTGACTCTTAAAGTACTTTGGAAACACACAGCTGGAACTTTTATAACCACGTGTTTGGGTGCAAATAATTCAATTCTCATGTGTCCACCCCAGCACATGCCCAGGCCAGAGGTTCTACTGGCTGCTGAATTCGAAGAATTACTGCTCTATGAGACCTCTCTCATACAGTATGGGTGATGCCAACTGCAGGCAAGGTGCCTGGAGTGTGCACACTAGGATTCAGTCATGTAATACAAGTTGAACCTCTTCACAAGTTCTAGACATTCCACTTGTCTTTTTTTTCCTGAAGGTTTCCAGAGAAAAAAATAAGTAATGAAAGGAACCTTAATGAGTAACTGAAGTCTCATTTTGCTTCAAAAAATAAAATCAAAGGCTTATTAAGTGGCTGCAGCCTCAGCTGGAGCCTTTCCTACTTAAATACAGATCAGTTACTGCAGCAAACACTCTCCTGAAGAACTGCATGCTCTCTCCTCTGACCTCCCAATGGTTCAGTGCCAGCTAGGATCTGAGACTTTTTAAACATAACATTAGGCGTGACTGACATACCTATTGGTAAGCATCCTCTGATCTGTGCTTATTGTAAACATAGCAGTGTGCAAGTGACGAGGTAAGGCACCTTCACTGAGGGCAAGGTCTTGCATTTTGGTAGCAATCTCTTTGTCTCCTTCCTTTGGAAACAGGGCAAGATGATTACTAAGGAAAGAATCTCAGTTAAGCTGCTTTTATCTTAGTATACAGGTCCAAGGGCTTCTTGACCATCAGTTACGTCAACCAAAATCCAAAGAAGCCAGAAGCTATAGTGTGATGGGCTTGAAGTGCAAGTTCTCAACAGCAAGTGATCAAAGGTGCAGCAAAACCAAATTATCAGTAGTTACATCTGTGAGGAATGTAACTGGATAGGGTAAGATGCATGTCTGCCCTCATAGATCAGGAAGTTGACAGTACAAGTACCATCTCCACATGACTGTAAATTAATGGCAAACCAAGCAATTGTTGCTTGACTTTGGTCAACAGCAATCTTTTAAGAGTAACTGCTGCTGCTCAGCTCAGACAGTAACATGGGCAGACAGTCACCTAGTCGAGATACATTAGTGTCAGTAATTAAGAAAGAGCTTTCACTGCATTTTTAATTGTCCATGTCCCACTCCAGCTCAAATGACAGGAGTTGTAATCAACAGTACAGCAATTTGTAGCTGATGTTACCACGTGCATTGATGGAAACTTGCAGATTTCCAATGCCTCGATTGCAAGTGTTCATTCCCTTCCTTCCAGGCAAGTACCAGATGCATTCCAGATGCATAAGCCACTGGAATACAGTGAGGCACTAATCTGAGCCCTGAATTTCAACACAAGAAGTGTTGGGAGTCGGCACAGTCACCCTGCAACAACCATGTGCACCCCTTGGGGAGTATGAGCTTGGCCCATACATGACTTGGTATGGAAGCTAACGAAGCCAGGTCATCCTTTGAGGAAGCAGGAAGGACAGAGGCTGGCATCACTGGTCTGCTCTGGGCTGTCACTAGCTGCTAATCTCCTCCTGCTCTACTTGGCAGTGTTGCAGCACAGGGCCTCTCCTCCTTGGCAGGGCCTCTTTAACATGCAGGACAGGTCTGGTGACTGAGCTACACACAACATTGACAGTCAGATCTTGACTGCAGTATGAACACATGCAAGGCACTTCCTATCATCTCAACTGATGTGCTTCCCACCCCCAAGCATCAGAGGAAGCAAGGTGCTATGTTAAACCACTCGCAACTAAGCGGCCTCCCCCCTTGCCACCAGCCCAAGAGAAGTTAAGATAACAAACTCCCACTGGGAAGCAACTGCCTCTCCAGACCAGCCAACACAAAGCAGGTATGCTGTATAAAGCTCTCACCTCTATTATTGCCTTCATGACCAAACCTGCTCCTTTCACAATTGCCATGGAAGGGTGCTAAAAGAGAATACAGACAAAATGATCCAAGTGCAAGATTCGGAGGTTAGATCATCTGCAATTCAGTTTAACTCATCCACAGAGCCATTCTCCCTCTAGTTCTGGGCAAAAGCTAGACCCAGGAAGAGTTCCTATCCTTTAAAGAAGAATCCCTCATGCAGCTGTCAGATGGTTGCCTTGGTTCTGCACAGCAGTACATACAGAGAAGCTGCAGCAATGCTGGGGAAGTTCTGACACCAGCTGATGCTAACCAAGAGTAAACTGACTTATAAGAAGAAAATGTTGACATCTTAGCTAAAACCGCTAGAATTCTTGCGGGTTCACTAGTGAGAAGGATGTTACTGTTGTTTTGTAACTCTTCACACTTGTTCTACTGAGAGACACAAAAAAGTGTCAGACTCTCCAAAGAGAAGAAGATCTGGGCATCTGCTGAACCTAACTTAATATTTAACTGGTATGTTACAGTGCTTCTTAGAAAAGTGTCTTAAGGCAGTTTATTCTCCAGTGATTTGGCACATCACGTGCTACAGAATAACCACCGCACAGACACCTGAAGGTAAAGCAATGTCACTAAGGTTAAGGCACACTAACCAGTTGAACAGGAGGTAAACTCTTCTTTCAGGAGAGGAACGGAAAAATTCATGTTTACTGGCACCTGAGGCCTGCAATAATGGCAAGAACCTGATGCACTCTCACCTGGAAGAGCTTAAAGAGCGTTCTTCCATGGGCCGCCACCATCTCCAACAGCATGTCAAACTGCTGCCCCTCCGTAGTCTCACTGTACGGGGCACACAGGGCAAACGTCAGGAAGTCCAGGAGTGAACTAATTACCAGGGCACCTGTCCCGTGATCCTGGAATCAGGAAGGCAAGTATGTCAGAGGAAAACAGCCCTGCCAGAGAGCATGCATGTGAACCTCTCTTGGTACTCATGACGCTGGAGGTGCTCTTCCTTGTGTGGCATGAGACAGTCTGCAAACAAAAAGTTTCCCAGATGCCGTTAGCCTGAAGACAGCAACGCTTTGGTGAAGCATTGGCTCCTACAGCATATGGGAGACTTGAACAAGCTTTGATGCCAGACAGTTGTGCTGTCTGTGCTCCAACTGCAGCTATAAATACAAGTATATCCAAGGATCACAAAAGTGTTTTCCCCAGCAATTAGGAAAAGCCCTTAAAGAAAGCATCTGTTTTCAAAATCTGACTTACCACATGGGAATTGAATTTCTCTAGTAGATTTTCTAGAAACTTCTTTGAAGAAAGGAGGGAAGCTTTGTTCAGCTGCTCCTGCCTCAAGTCATAGTCATCGTGCATGGGCTACAAAAAAGTGAAAGTATTCACTATGCAGTTACACTTCAGCCCTCTGTTCTTAACAGCTGTATTCACAAAGCCACATTCTGAACCAGTAACAAGCACATCCTCCTTCAAGTTCGGCAGGTTATTTCATGGCTGCACACTGCAGGTTGAAGGGCAGTCCCTGTGCTTGAATGTTTCAGTAGGTAGAGCCCACCCAGACTCTGCAGTTCAGTACTTACACACATAAGAGCACAAAGCATGTCAATAGAGGCATGGGTTACTCCATCGTTGTTCCTTTTGAGAGCTTTCACAACCTTCACTCCTAATCGTTCTCGAAATCTTTTGGAAAGGAAGCAAAACCACCAGGATTAGAAAGGAAACAGGAAGGGACCCAAGGTGACCTGCTCTCACTGCATTTGGCAAGCCAGTACCGTGATATATCCATAAACTTGGAATTCCTTGGTAGGAAAACCTTGACTTCACTGTTACATTTAGCTGAGTGTGCTCTCAGCATGCTCAGACTGTTGCTGTGGTTACAGGGCAGTGACAGTACAGGACACCACCCACAAAAGTACAGGACCTCATACAGTTTTTGGGCCGAGCCTGTATGCCACTCCTCACAGCATTCAGCTGCCCTGTGGTCCAGAGTCAGGAACACTCCAAAGAACACCAGACAGTTTTTCTGATTGCTTACATTACTCAGCTCAGACACAAACTCCAAGCAGCCTACACTTACTGTAGGACTAGAGCTCAACGTCTAATGTGAACTTTTGCTGTGCACTGCTGAAGCAGTGGCCTCAACATACATAAGAATGATGGACTGCCTATGTCAAGGACTGATGAAGGTACATGTCAGAAGTTATTACACTAGGAAAGACATTAAACTGTATTTGACTCAAGGCAGAGGGCATTCAAGAAAAAGAAATCAGCTCATTTGGGATTCTCGGGTAACTCTACAGCCTGCTGTCAGCCTTACACTGCTGAAGTTAACAACACTGCTTCTGTAGGTACAGGCTGCCAGGTTTTCAGAAGCAATGCTTAACTCCAGCCCTCAGTTTTAAGAATAATGCAGCATTGAAGGTCTCTGACTTACTTTGGGAGCTGAGTGAAGGCAAGGAAGCCTGCTTTGGAAGCTACTAGTCGTCTTACTGCTTGGAACTGGCTTTCAAGCTCTGCATTAGACGCTGCCATCTCGCCCTCCTGCGAGAGCAGTGCTGTTATGGCGTTATTGATGAGCTTCTCCTTGTTCTCCGAGAACAGACCCTGGTTCAGAAATAACAACCAGTAGTATCTTTATGCACTAACAGCATCTTAAAGGGACAGGCAGAGGATTTACTCTTACATCTTGTGTAACTGCATGTAGCACTCCACTGTAGGAAATGTTAGCATTGAACCTGAAGACAGCATCTGCAAAGTTGCCATCTGGAAGAAGACATAACAGAAGTTAAGCACGCGGCTCCTGACTAAATCCCTGAGTACTTTAAAGAGCACTACAGAAGCATGTAAGAGGCATTAGCTTACTTGGAGGAGCAGCTAAAAACCTCAGATGGAGGCTCTCAACTTCTTCATCTACTGGCATGCTCAGCAGTCCCCATCTCTGGCCTTTCTGTGTGGAGGTCATTTTTACACAGACATCTCTGTTACCAGAAGCTCTCACTCCATCCAACAAGCTAGCCAGGAGAGAATCTCTGTCAGGAGAAAACATACCATTTACATCAGAAAAGTGATGCCAAAGACCCAAGGTAAGACAAACAGGGAAAAAAAAAAAAAACCAAAAATCCAAACAGAATGAAAAGCACCAACACCTGGAATCTCTTACTGATTCTGGTCCTGAGAGCTACAGCTCTGCAGAAGTCACTCCCTTCCAGGTGCCCCTGTATTCGTGGTGAGGACAGAGCTGTCCTCTACTACTGCAAGCTGAAGCCTTTCAATAAACTTCGGATTATCTGTTAATGAGTTACACACTGCAAGCCAATGCAGCCCTGTGCTTGCTGCAAAACCTCACTAAGCAGGATTAGGATACATTACAGCTGCAAGTGCACTCAGGGACTGCTCTTTTAAATAGCAACAACCAAGACAATCTCCAGCAGAGAGCTCAAAAGGCTGTCAGAGCTTCACATTCCCGTATCACTTAAACTGTTCTTTCTTTCCATATCTCAGCTATACTGCTTAACCAAGTATGACACACAGAGAACATCCTGCTTTACAGAAACAGGCTGTGTCCAACCATCCAACACCTTTGTCTGTCCTTCAGAAACCTTCTGGACAGATCTGCCTAACACTGGGGTGAAAGTAAAGGGTAGAGATTTAGATGCTGTGACAGATCTTGGTTCATAGGAGGTAGGCTGCTTTGAGTCAATTTCAGGGATCAGAGTTTGTGGAAACGGGGGACCTGCAAGGACTACAGTGTCAGTTTCCAATGGCAGTGTACCCGGGGAGCCCCAGTTACCTTTCGGTGGAAGAGTATTTCCGAATTTGCCCTTTGATGAACTCGATGGTAAAAAGCTGAGGGTTCTCACAGTCACACACTATAGCAAACACCTGAAAATAAGAGACAGCAATCAGATTCATGACTCTGCAGATTAAGGTTATCTTATGTACACTCCCAAATTCCTGATACCACCAGCTTTTAGAATTTGTAGCTGAAGAAGTGACACCAAGAAAGGTTGCCTCTTACCTCACCCAAGGGTTTCAGAGTAGCAATGTTATAGGTAGCTGGATCCCGCTCGACTAAGCAAGCTTCTGTAAGAGCTAGCACTCTTTTCACAGGCTCCTTAAAAAACCCAACAGGCACATTAGGACAGAGAATTCTCAGCACTCCAGAGGAACAGGGGCAGTTCAGATGGGCACCCTTACCAGGTGTCGAGGTGTTATTTTCTGAACAACAAATTCTGCTAAGGATGTCACGGACTCATCATTGCTGTACTTCCCGAAGCGAAGGTTCAAGTACTGCTCAAACTCCAGGGCCTCCTTCCTTACCCGCAAAGAGATACCTATGAAGTTGCCAGCATGCTCTATTGCACTTTTGATAATTTCCTCCCTCTGCTCAGATGCAAACAGGTGCTGCAAGTTTTGACAAGAAAAAAACAAACAAAAACCAGGTAAAAAACCCCATGGTATAGCTCAGGGAATCAATTCCCTTAATAATCCTCCACCTAGCAGCTGGGCCTGCCTTTGTAAGTGGATGGTATAAAGACAAGAGGCATTTACCACACAAGAGATCCACAGCTGAGCTCAGATTTGCCTTTCAAAAAGATAAAACCTATAGCAGCTGTTGCTAAAGGCTACTCTGGTACAAATCAGTGTGCTATTAAAGTAAAGCTCTGCACGACCTGCTAGCCCACACTTGGCAAGAGATTTTCACAGCCTGGCAGGAGCGAGGAGCTAAAGAAGCACAGTAGTAGCCCTGGCTGCTATTTGTGAGGGCTGCTCTCCAGCCTTGCAAGGAAAAGTTGAGGCAGCGCTAGAGGATCAGATATATACTGTTTTGTGCTAGAGCAAAGCATACTGCAGTACAAAGCACAGGGAACCCCAAATCTAGGCACCAGAAACCTGTTTTGTTTGTGGTGCCTAAGGTGCCTCCATTTATGTCAGTAACTGTGAGCTAATTCCTAAAGATCCATCTCAGCTGCTTGCAGTATAGTCCACAGAATCACTTTTAGGATTCTGAAAACAGCATTACACTGCAGTAATTCCCAAGTGAAGCCACTGAGCATCAGACCATAGGC
Source organism: Semnornis frantzii (assembly GCA_013399775.1). Taxonomy (NCBI): domain Eukaryota; kingdom Metazoa; phylum Chordata; class Aves; order Piciformes; family Ramphastidae; genus Semnornis; species Semnornis frantzii. Next base: position 294,465 of record VWYK01058304.1, on the reverse strand, counting down.
TAAAAAGGCAGTAGCATCTCTGCTCAACGTATCTCTTATTGAATTCATCAGCTAGGTAGATGAGTAACACTGCCTGTCACCTCTGTGACTTCAGGAAGTTCCAGGAAACTCATGTCCACATCATGGTGCAGTCACTGTCCAGACAGAAATAAACTAGATGTTCCATACTCTAGTTTTAAGTAGGAAAAAATGTCACCAAACAAAAACCCCAACCAACCAATCCACCCAGAACAAAAACACATCCAAATATTGCTCTCAAATGTTTTGAACCAGGTTTCTGTGGAATAGGATCTAAAACCCATCAGCAAACCTTGAGGACCCATAGCCAGGTCCCAAAGCTGCACATGCTTGTATGCTTACATGATGGTGAAGTCTCATGTGAAATACACAGCTATAAATACATCAAGCACCTTACCAAGATGTTTGCTTTTAGCACTCACCAGTCTACTAAATCCCCCATAGAGGATACAGAAGCCTCCCTGGTAGCCAGTAATATCAACAAAGCCTTCAAAGTTTCTGTAGTCATAGGAACACAGGACTTTGTTTGTTGCAGGATCTATTTGGTCAATACCTCCAGGAGTCACTTCGAGAATCACAGGCTTCCTTGTATCACTCCAGTGATGTTTGTAGCAGTTATACCTCTGCAGAGAGAGACACTTTTAGTCAAGCAGACATGCTCCTTTACAACACAGCAGCAGTTCTTTTACAATCAAACCAAGTTCACAAATGGTATTGCCTCCCTTAATGCTCTTTTCTATGTTAAGAACACTATGAATCAAAGGATAGGAGCTGTCAACTGACAAGCAAGTCACAGCTTCAGCAATGCATTTTTAAAAGAGAACAGCAAGGCCCAAACAGCCACTCCAGAAGGAGTGAGTTTCTCTTGCTGTAGAAGATGGTCTGTTCAGCATATGTGCACTGTAGGTAGACAATGAAATAGCTATTGCAGCATAGGCTGCCATTCAGCTAATCAAGTTAACCTTAATCACTACAGTGCATATTTTTCACCTCCTGCAGCCATATTCCATTACAGACTAAATGAAAGCAGAAAGTTAGAGGTCTATTTTAAACCACAGTAAGACAAAGCGGACCTCTATATCCCAGTGTGGTACCATGCTCATCACTGAAGATTTATTATGCAATGCTTTAAGTTACTCTAAGTGCTACCTCCTTCTCTCCAAGTGAGAGCTGCAGACAGAAAAGCCTTTTATTTCAGCAGCAACACTCAGATTCTTTATGTATACCACTGCAAGGCTCAGGCCAAGTAAAGAGAACTGCTGAAAAGGTCCCCATTGCTTTTGAACAAACTCCTAATTTTCTCTTCTCAAAGCAAGGCTTCAGCCCCAAATCTACAACAGCTATTTCAGGTAGAGCACGTAGCACAAGTATAAGCAAGAGCCTCGAGATCATTTCACTGAACCAGATGTGACCCAGTCAAGCCACTTACCCGGCCTGTGATTTTGCCTTCCGAGAAGTCTGTCCTGAATCTCTGTTTTTAAAAGAGGTTAAGAATCAATGCAAATATTACAGCAACTCTGTTCAGAAAGTCTATGTTTAAGCTAACCTTGTTTTAAGGGACTTAGACTAAACCTCACCATTCTCTTGCAGTTTAACATAGTATTTGTAGCTTTACTCACTAGTTAAGAATCATCCGCTAGGTTCTGCAACTGACACTAGATCAAGTTTGTTAACAGAACAGCTCAAAAGACAACTTTCCTTACAGAAGAAGTAGGAAAGGAAGACAGTATAGTAAGCTACCACAAACAGTAATGATAACCAAGTACTTACTACTTGCTTGAAAACAAAACTCCCCTATCAAGCAAAGCCAACCCCCAGACCTTACCAGAGCCTCAGTGAGGAGTTCTGTTCTGTGTTCTGTGGAGAACTTCAGAGTCTCAGACTTTTTCCCACTCCCCTTGCGAAAAGTGAGACTAAATTCCGTTCCTTGTCCTTTTCCAACAGGAGAAATGCTACAGATATCTCCATAAGGCCACTAGATAATTGAAAATAATAAGGTTATTCTGTTAGTAGTTTCAAAGCTACATCTCCTCCTCTCAAAGCCCTCAGCAGTGATAATAATCAAGTTGCTGTCGTGAGACAATAGCTAGCATGCCATGTGATGGCTGGAGCTGCCTAGCTGATGCTCTGCAAAGTAAGTGTGTGCCCCAAGTCCGGGCAGGGACACAGCCTTACAGTGATCAAACTTATTCCAGTTCATTCAGAACGCATACCCAAAAGCAAACTCCTGCTCATTGGCCAACAAAGACAAGCTGCTAAAAGCACAAACCCCACCAAACGTGGGCAAAGTTAGAAGAGGCAACAACAGCTCTCTGTCATGTGAGCTGTTGTAGCTGCTACCATAGCTGCTGCTGAAGTCTGGCCAGACTAGACAGATTCTGAAGGCTGAATGCCATTCTGGATGGTTAACACAAGTCAGAAGTCAAGTCCAGAGGTGCTAGTTACCTGATTTGTAACTTCTAGCGTGTTGGGGTTGTAGGTGGTGATGGCATGAGTTCCAACCGAAAACACTCGCTTGTACCTAGAATGCAGAAGACTGTCAGGTTCTGCAGCCAGAGCAAAACCCTGTTGCGTTGCAAAAGTTATGTTAAGAAGCTGTAAACAGGTCACTGTTACACCACAGATGTGGATGTTGTCAGTTTGAACTTTACCCTTATAGTATGTTAAGCTCCTCTATCCATAAGGAGGACAGACAAGTACAATACTACTGAACACGGTTCCTTATGCACATCTTCTAAGTTATTGGCTAACTTGGGGCCAAAGGCTCTTGGAACTTGCAGTGAAAGGACTACCAAACCAGGATAAATTCTAAGAAACACTAGCAGACAGGAAAAGACATTTCTGTGATACTCAAAAGCATCTGTCTGAAGCTGTCTCAGACAACAGTTGTAACGTAAAACAGTCCACTTTGCACACCTGGTCACAACACTTTCGCAAGTCAAACTGCTACTAGGGCCAAGTCTAATTTTCTTCACCTTGAGGGAAACTAAGGCTACTAAACTCATCAAGCCTGAGATGACTAAAGCTGCAGTCCAACACAGCTAGTCACTGTACACAGACATCACAGATATGTTAACTGCCCCAGTGCTTAAAGGGCAGCTGTAGAAAGGCTGTTGCTAGCTTTTCAAGCAAGTCAAAAGCAAGCTGCAGGCAGCTAAAGCTAAGACATCCAGATGCAGCAAGCACAAAACGGAAGCTCTACCATGGTTTCATTTCCTTGACAATCTTCACAACAGATCCTGAACTGACTCTTTATGTAAAGGCTAATTACGTATTTCTGAATCAGAAAGTTTTGCAGCGTAACTACCCAGAGTGTGAAACAGTACATTATAACTAATCCCTTACTACTAGTACCAACTGTGTTCTAGGGTGCTTTCTCTGGAAGCAGTTCTGCCCAGAAAGTCAAGCCAAACCTAAACCAGAGGCAGTTGTGGTAAGCATTCTCTGAAGAAAACCAGACTCTGAACATGGATGCTTTTCTTCAAGCAACCAAACCCACTCTAGTTAGCCCTTCGTATTCAAACTGACTGAGCATAGCAATTTTAGTTTCAATTCTGGCTGAGTTGTGGGTTTGCTGGGTGAAGAGCAGATGTCTAACTGGCTGAGCTGGATCCCTGCCAGACTGGGCACTGTATACAGCAGCAGGTCATTTCTTCCCTCTCTCTCTGCATTCTTCTGTTGCAATCTCTTCTCTCTCACTTGCTAGGTCTGCAGCGTGAGCCATCGCTTCTGTGTAAGGTCAAATCTTGCATGGGCTTCAGATACATTCAGGGCTGCTCCTTCATGCTGTTCAATCTGTTCTGCCTTCTCTCATAATAGCAAAGCCAAGAATATCAATCTCCTTCCCTATCATTTCCCATTATTATCCAAACTAACTGGTGCAATTTACTCTAGCTGCTAATAATTCCACTACATCCAGTCTGCCACAGAACAGTCCAGTTCTTGGAGCATAAGAAAATCCTTTTAATGAGCCGATAGTTCCCTATCCTATTGTGGCACAGTTTGGGGGAGTATTCTGCCTTTTATAGGATTTACAAATAAAGGTTGTTTATGTTGCTCTAAAACATTTCTCACGAGTCATGAAGCACTTTATCACTTCAGATTTTGTTACTCGGTGCCTTGTGGCAGAATAAGGATATGCCATCATTACAGTTAATAGAAGACCAGCTTCCGAACATTAGAGTACCTTCCTTTTCTCACACTCCAGACAGCAACTCAGTATCTGGAGGTGTATTTATCATCCAGCATTCCTAATGCGATGTGACAAGGGACAAAAGGCAGAACAGCAGATGTGCTGAGCCAGCACACCCTTCACTTCAACTTAGAAGTCTTGTTGCACAAACAAAGGAGACTCACAAGTCACTTCCTACACATGCCAAACACCTCTCATCAAAGACTTCACCTGTAAGTACATATAAAGGCAATTATAACTAAGTCTAGAAGACATAAAATCAAATGCCAGGACCTTAACTGAGACAAAACTCAATTTACTCATCAGCTAGAACCCTAAAACTAAACTATTTCAAGTGAATAGAGAATGTGCCTTGGTAGACAGAAGCTTTTGCCCTCAGTTGCTCAGCCTACTGTGGACTCTGAACTACACAGGACTTCAACTGTTGCTGATAAATAGGCAGGAATTCTTTGATTAGATACTGAAGCAATCTTCATGGCTTTTCAGAGTGCTGCTGAGAAAGATCTGTGGCCACCATTCCTTGCAACCCCATCCTCCTTCCCTTCCTAGCATTCCTAGTCTTAGACAGTTGAGGAGTTCTTCCTATAATCAGCAAACAACCAGAAAAAAAGAAGTGAGATTCAACTTATTGGCCAAAAAAGACCAGATTCAGACACCACCTCTGAAGTAGCACTCATGTTCCTGGGGAGCAGACAACATGCCCTCTTTGCTCCATCTGTTTAGGTAGAAAGGAAAGAATGATAGTTGCCCAGCATTGTTGTGTGTGTGAGGAGGAACAATGGGCAAGGACACCAACCAAAGTCCTGGGAAGCTTTGAGAAGCATGCACAGCTCCTGACTCCAAACAGAGAACAGCAGAGACCATCTGTGATAGTTTAACCAAGTTTTATTGAAAGTTCCTTTAGCTTGTCTGCAGACAGAAGCATCACTGAAAAGCTTTTTTTTGATCCAAAACTCCCACCAGAGATAAAGTAGATCTCTAGCAAGAGAAGGCTTCAAACAATCTTGCTTAGGAGTTTAACAGATAATCTATTACACGACTTCAGTCTGTTTGGACTAGTGACTTATCTATTACAGTACACAAGGCACTACTCCTCCAAGTGTTCTGAGGCTAAACCGCAACATTTAAAACCCAGCCTGATTCCAGTGAAGATACATTAAAGGTTGAGCAGCAGGAGACTTCAGTGCAATTTTCATCTATCAACACAGGAACTATGTAATTAAATCAAATAATGGAGAGGAGAAATGTCACAAAACATAAAACTTCCAAACTTTAAAATACTTACTTTCCCCTCCATGAATGCTTTGTTGTGTAGAAACAAGCGAGATCTCTGTTTTCCCTGATTATATTCATTCTGCGCCAAGACCTGAAAACAAAAGAGCCATCTTGTTAGTACTCACAATTTTCATTTCAAACCAAAGTTTGCTAATCATCAATATGCTTCAAGACAAAGAGGCTTTGTTTTTAAACACTCCAGTTTCTGCTTTGTCAGTTACACACACGAAATCAAGCAACACACAGACTACCTTGCACGTGGAGTTGAACTTAGTTTCCTCACTTTCTTACATTTAGCAGCACTAGGATACAGTAATTTATGCCCCATTATTTGCTATATTACCACGAGTCACATCCCTTCTGCTGCACCTTTGCACACCTGCAACCAAGTGTATCTTACACCAGTGCCAGAAGACTTAGCTCCTGAGAATTTTATAGTATGAAATTGATTTGAGCGCCCTGCTACCACAACTCCAGCTAAGCCACATGGCTATTGGCATTTTGGAAAAATAAAAACAAAAGTAAACAAACAAACCCCCCAAACAATCACCAAAACAAACAAAAAAATCCAAACGAAGCAGCAGAGTGAAGCCTGGATAGTTACTACAGCTTATTTTCCAGTCTGAAATGGAATTTGAAGTTAAGAAACTTACTTATTAGCCAGGCACTGTGCTTAAAGAGCTGCTGAGTACTCTTTCTGTGCTGTAAGTTTAAGCAACCCCACCACTGAAGTCACACAGGAATACTTACTCCCTGAACAACTGCAGGAATTCAGTGAACCTTGCCCATAACTGCTGGAGTGGATCATGGCTTTAGGAGCTGCCAAGATCTAAGGAGAGCTTCTGAACACTGAACCTTCCATGGCTGAAACCAGTGCATGGTGAGGACTTGGGAAATTGACCTCCCTTCTACTTCCCTTAGCTGTTATTACACACGAGGCGTTTGAGTGGACATACCCTAAGTCACAGGAGTGAAGCTGTCACTCTCAGTTCACTGCTACAGCATTATTTTCCGTTTTGAAGGTGTCAAAACAGGCATCTCTGCTTCTGACCACTTACTGGTACTGCTCTCCAGTTCACTTGAAATGTGGCATCCCCAAAACATGACACACTTAAGAAGTTCATCCGCAAGAATTCACATGGGTGGCTTGCTTGAATCAGCACTGAAGTCATCCAGCCCCAGTCAGTATGTAAGTGAAGTCGGACCACAACCCCAGTTCCCTTTTTACATTCAGCTAGCTCTTTATGATTTGTAAAGGAAGGTTTCTCATTTGGAGATGGATGACCTGTAACACCAGCTCATGGCTAATTTCTTTCCTCTACAACTTCAGGCTATTTTCTGTCCGATCAAAGACTGTAACATTATGCAGTGGTGAAGATGAAGAATGGACAGCCTCAGGTGAAGAACAGCACAATCACTCACCACCTCCTACTGCAGAGAACTTCTGGTACCCCCTTTGGGAAAAGACAAAAGTAGCATTTACACATTTCAATGACTCAGTCTTTGATTCAGGTCATCAGAGTTAATACCCCATTGACTTGTTGTCAGTTAAATTCCCTAAATCCAGTTTTTGGAAGCAAAGTTTCATGAGATAAGATATTCAACAGCATTATTCCTGAAGTCCTCCATTTTGCCTGGTTTAAAAACGATGCTGCGTTATTACTGCTGCAGATAGGCATCAACAGTACATTGTCCAAACCGCAGAGATTTACTGCCTAGCAGCACATGTCAGATATGATTGCTCTTGAAGATAACTCTGTGCCACTCAACTAAGTGCCACAAACTCAGTCTCCATACCTCCTTTCAGTTATTTTCTGGACGCTGACTAATATATTAGTGAAAAGACTAATAAGCGAAAAGCTCCATTGCGTATAGTGGCAAGATCTATTTACCTCTCATTCCAGTTTAGCCAACACCAGACTCCTTTGGCAAACTCTACTAAGTCTCCCAGACCTGGCCACCACCTACTCTACACATCACTTGCTCCAGACTTGTACACACCTAGTCTTAATACAGCACTGGGAAACACTGCTTCATGAACTAGCAGTGGCTTCCATCAGATTTACAGCAGCAGCTCACTGCCCTCAGGACACAATACAAGGAATGCCCAGATGCAGTGCAAGCGACAAACCCACTAGGCTGCATCTTTGCTTTCTTTGTGTTAAACTACCCAAGCCTTCGAGCTTCCCTGCTTTGCTCACTGGGCTTGGGGACACTGACTATAGCCGTTTCTCCCACTCAGGCGGCTAGCACAGAGGCAGCACGTGCCAAAATCTGGTACCAATTCGGTCTTGTACATGTGTGCCTGTGTTTGAAGGCAGAAGAGGCTAACAACAGCCCAGTGTTGCCAGCTGTGATGCTGAAGACCAGCAATCATTTTTCAGCTGCCTGTGGTTCCACCGTAAGACAAAACAGCTCTTGCAAAAGGCAGACAGAATAAACAAGTTCCTTCAGTCCCTACTGCAGGATCAGTGTGGCATCACTCTTCCTGTACTACCTACAGTGGGGCACACTCTCCCTTGAGTACCTGAGACAGTACAACTCTTGACTTCCCATCAGCTTTTGTTAGCAGTGCAGTTTGGTCTTTTTGCCAGTGTAAGCTACAGCAACCTGCTAAGCCACCTCTCAGGAACTCCCCCAGACGAGATCACATTATTGTCACTTTTACCACTCCCTTCTGCAGTTAAGACTCCTTTACCAGGCTGACTGCCTTGACACAAACCTGGAGTTAAATTCTCTAGTTTGCCCTAGAGGCATCTGTGACAGTAAGGTCCTAATTTTAATGATCATCTTAGTGTCCTAGGGTAGATGCCACAGAAAATGACAACTCCAACGGTTCTTTTGAACATACTGTGGCACAGCAACTGGATACTGCATACTCACAGCTCTCAAAGGTTAATACAGGAGAAACACCTATTTCTACTAGAGCAGAGGCAAGGTCTCATTTTAAAGCAACAGTTTATAATAAACATGTTCCATCTGGTTGATAGCAAGAGCAGGCTGAATGCAAAGTGCAGTCACATCATCAAGCTCCTGCAGGCAAGACATTGTCCTTGACTTGCAGCTTCTGCTGGGCACCTAACTAAAACACTCCCCCAACACCTGGACATTTTAATGAGTTTTCTTGAAAGACACAAGTTCAGAAACACTTTCCTGTTTCATTCTTGTAGTACTGTATGAAGCAGTAAAACAGCCTTTGAGGAAAGAGTTGAAACCAAACCACCTTTGTGTGTGCTGCACATACCAGAAACAGCAGCAGCACCTAAATGACCTGAACAGTTGCCAGGACTCCCTCTGCTTCAGACAGAACCTACATGGCTAGGTACATTACACATGCTGCACTCAACTTCCACACACTTCCCACTTCTCCAGGATCTCACACTCTTCAGATAACACTGCCATCTGGGAAAACAGGATCTATTTCAGGAACCAGAGATAAGCCAGTCTCAAACTAACACTGGTAGAGTTAGAAGCTAAACTGTGACCCTGCAGGCACCAAAACAATAGGCGTAGCAGTAATCAAAGTCAGAAGTATAGAGACCGGTTCAAAGTTTGGTGCAGAACTCAGACCGACTTTTCTTCACTTTTTTCCTGATGATATTGCTCCTCTACTATCCCAAAGCTGTATCTTTAAGTGCATGTTTAGCCTGGAGTACTCAGGAAGCACTTCAGAGCCCCACACAGGACTATGATTCTGCTCCACTATGGGAGGCAGGAAGAGAGATGCTGATAAGAGATTTCAGGGCAGGTGGGAGGGAGGGATAGAGGCAAATGCTGATAAACTGAGAATTCTTTCTAAAACTTTATTCCAGCAAGGCTAACATATGAGGTAAAATTCCTGGAAAATCTGTACTACACAGGCAGAGATACTCACATCAAGCTCAAGGGTCACTTTTCTGAGAGAGAAGACAAGTGAAGAAGATAAAAACAGGGACCAAATGGAAAGAAAGGAGAGCAAAACACTGAAAGAAAACCAAACCAAGATTCTGTTAATCTGTGGTTCTTCGTACCGCATTGTAGCTTAAAGGTCTGGAGCCTGATTTCCAGGCATCTGCTCATCCGCAGCTTTAAAGGCACTACTGAAGTAAGTTTTTCTGCACTGAAATATTTCAGCTCTCCAGGTTTCCTCTGCCTCTTTCACCGCTGTATGCTAGCTGGCAGAGTTAACACTGAGCTTTCTGCTCTTCCCTAAACAGCTTTCTGCTCTTAAAGTGCTATAGTCTAGTTAGCTGTGGAAACAGATGAAGAACTCTGTTGTGCAGGAACTCACAGACCTTTTTGCAAGAGAAAGAGGCAAGACTCACCCGATCCTCACAAGAGGATCAGTGTAGTCTGCCTCAGTGATAGGAGCATTGCCACCTTCAGTAGCCCAAGACACAAACAGGGAGAGAATTTCAACTTTACCACTACCAGAAGTGGTGACATCAGTGCCCATCCTCCTCTGCGGACCAGTGCTGAAGATAACCAAAATTTTCCACATTTGCTTTTTAAAAAATTTTCCATCTACATTTGCATTCTGCTGCATCAACAAACCAATCTGATTCACCAGTGAGACAGGTATCAGCATAAAAGAGTTTACTCATTAACAGGGGGAGGGAGAAGAGCTCTCCTTCCAGGCATAGTTTAGCCAGCTTGTCACACTTCTTCAGAATGTTTTCCAATCTCAGTTTTATTAGAGAGGAATTAGAATTGTTAAATTGGGTTTTGGCATGAAAAGAGTTTTTTTGAAGCAAATTGAGAGGTTAAACATTTGAAAGTTCAAGATATAGTTGAATGCCAACTGAAAAATTAAGTTGGTAAGCTTTGCTTACTGAACTTCAAACACAACTAGTAAGAAAAGTAGCATGCTCAGTCTGAAACACGAGTCTGGATCTTAATAGCAAGCTCCAGCTTACTGCTTAAAGTCTGGAAATACAGAGTGATTCAGCATCTCAAGACAAATGAATGTTTGGAAACTATGAAAACCACCACAAGACACTCAGAGAAGCAAGCAACACATGTGAAAGAGATATTCAGAAATCTCTTTCAGCAAGGCTGAAATACATGGTGGAGTTCCTGGAAAGCTTACACTACACAGGGGCATACTCACCTCTGAGCCTCCAAACATGTACAAACTTGCTGCACGTGGAAAAAAACATCAGCAGTAATGAGAAGTCAGTCATTTCTGGGTAACTACAACAGGCAGCAATTACACCAGGATGTGTATCTACCCACTGCAGTGGGCTAGAGCCAAGCACAGCTTTACATCTGTAATACTGCTCCTACTATTTTGAACTAAGCCATGGAAGACTGAACAGGACGATTGAATTGAGTCTTCCTAACTCAATCCAAAGATGAAACCTGAGTCACCAGCAGGTCCTCCATCAGTGTCCCTTTTTTAGTGAGATACGTTAAAAAAAAAAAAAAATGCAAGTAGCCTATCTAGGCAATTTTCTTATTATCAAGGTTTGGATTTCAAAGAACTTATGTTCCAAAACAAGGAATACTTTCTGGAAAATACCATTATTTAATCAGTGCTAAGTAACAGGAAAGAATGCAGCTCTGATCAACTTCAGCTTCTCAAACTCCTTGCCACAGATTGTGCTTGTGAAGGAGTACAAAAGGGAAAACACATTTCAAATGACATTAGCTTCAAAAGCACCTACAGAGTAGAAAGTAAGCACATTAAAAGGAAGGCTCCAAATAAACTTCTCTGCCTGTGCTTCCCCCAAGCACTCTACTCAAACGTTCTCTCGTTTGAGAGCACCAAGCTGACAGCATCCCAAAGCCCTCCACCCCAAAACTGACACACCAAAACAAGGCTCTGTGCGCCCCACAGCCTGGCCCTCGGCACAGACGCAGCTATCAACGTGCAAGCTCCACACCATGACAGCAAAATCTATAGCAGGCTGCGGGCAGCCCACTGCAGACAGGAAGGCAACGAGCACGCCTCCTTTTTTCTGACTTTCAGACAGCAAAGCCAACTGAAGAGCATCCATGGGAGACGTTAAAAAAAAACACTGGAAAAATGAGCACAGCAGGAGCAGATTTTCCGAGATGCATTTAGTTCATGCCCTTAACATTCAAAAGGTAAACAGTATCTCCTCCCCGAAAGCGAGTCTCATCTCCCACTCCGTGCCAAGGCACGGCACGCAGGGCAGGTTCCGGGGCGAGGCCGCAGGAGCCGCCGTGCCCTTCCTCACCGCCACACCAGAGCTTGGCGGGAGAGCGGCAGCAGCTCTGCCCCGGGGCTACGAACGCTGCAGCAGGTGTAAGAAAGGACCGGGCAGGCTGGGGCTAGAGACCAAACCAGCCTCTCCTCCGCTAGGAGGTACGGGAAGAGGGCAAGAAAGTGGCTTGTAAGAGGTCCCACGCCCGGGGCTCAGGCCCGCGGGGGCCGCTAGATCGTCGCCTCAGGCCCCAGTGACCCCCGATGCCTGCCCTCCACGGCTGGGGCGAGGAGTGGGGACGTTTGCTGGCAAAAGCATCAGTGTCCAGGCGGCACTGAACGCTCTCCCGGTCCTGCTCCGTTCCCTCACACCCAACGGGCAAGGACGCCCCCGCACGCACGGCCTCTAAGCGGCACCTCGGAGCCCAACGGCCCCGCCTGGGGCTATGGCAGGAGGCGGGGGCCGCCAGCGGGGTTTACCTGTCCGGTG